>JAZHYW010006666.1:0-142926 GCA_037355805.1 Ixodes ricinus | reverse complement strand
CTCTGCCCCCCCCGGAAAGTTCGGGGGGGCTCGGGCCCCGAGCCCCCGTGGTCAGCCTATGAAATAACCTCCGCATTGATGCTAACGTCCTGGCTCGGGTCCAGTGCTTTCTCACTAACCGATTCCAGTTCGTTACCGCCAATAACCATACATCTCCGCTCGCGTCAGTGACCTCCGGCGTGCCTCAGGGCTCTGTACTAGGCCCACTTCTGTTTTTAATCTTCATTAATGACCTGCCGAATAACATTTCTTCTTTAATTAACCTTTTTGCAGAGTATTGTGTTATTCACCGTGAAATTAATGATGATTCAGATGTTATGAAGCTCCAGACAGACATTAACGTTATTCTTCATTGGTGTGAAACTTGGCATATGGAGCTTAACACAACTAAGTGCAAAGTAATGAGAGTGTCTCGTAATCATTCAGTTTCTCCCTGCTACTGTCTTAACAATGTTCCTTTACTTTCTGTATCGTCTTACAACTACCTGGGCGTACACATAACATCTGATTTTTCCTGGAAAATACATATTGGATACGTTATTAGTAATGCTAATCGCATGCTTGGCAATTTAAAACGTAAGTTTTCTTTAGCTCCCCTTTTTGAAATTAACTCTTTATAAAACACTTGTACGCTCAAAGCTTAAATACGCGTCGTCTATCTGGGACCCGAGCCTTTTAAATTTGGTTAACCCCTAGAAGCTGTTCAAAAGCGTTTCGCTCGTTTTATCCTCAGTAATTATCAACGCACTGCAAGTGTCACCTCTATGAAATCTAACTTATCTTTGCCTAGTCTTGCCTCACGCCGAAAGGTAGCCCGTTTGTGTCTCTTACATAAAGTATTTCACACTAACTCATTCCTCAGTCAACGTCTCCTCACACCACCTTTCTATGTTTCATCCCGTCTTGATCATCCTCATAAAGTAGGTGTACCTCTATGTAGCACGAACACATTTCAACAATCTTTCATTCCCAAAACTTCTTTGGATTGGAACCGCCTTCCACCTCCATCTTCATAATCCAGGCGGATGATTTGTTTAGAACTGCTATTTCTAATTTCTATTGTTCATAACTAATATGTGCTTTGCCTTTAAGTTATTCATTGTATAATTTTTCTTGTTGAATACAACCCACTCCCCTCTGTACTGCCGTTGGCCCTGAGGGTATTGAAATAAATAAATAAATAAAGCTAAGGGTGACGTGGTGGTGTTCCATTTGAACCAGCAATCTTACACCCCTAGAGATTTCTCTTGTGCCTCCTCCAGCGCCTTTCTGCCCTTCGCCAACATGCAAGCCTGCACTCTGTGTCTACGCGTTCGGCTTCGTGCTGCCATTAACGCACGGTGAACTATCACAGGAGGTGTCGCTACACGCTGGAAACCAACTCGCGAGTTCTGATCTTTCTTCAGCGCGCAGAAACCAATAGATTATTTTCAAAATTTCGCGCCATCGCCTTTCGGCCATTGCACGATAACGTACATTCTTTGTGCACGCATGTACCTTTGTAATGGTCGCCTTTTGCACGCTGCCATCTTTGTCTGCTGGGCTGTGGAACGCCTTCTGAGCATGCGTTGTTGATCAGACACTTTCCATTCGTCCACAGCTCAGTCATTCAGCATTTTTCCCATTGTAATAAGCGATAGGAAAGTATGTTGAACACGCGGGCTGCGCCATCGTTTCGAGTGAACTCGGCTCAGCGCGTCTGCGGAGACCAATTCGTCTGCTTCTTGGGCGGAAAATTACGTCTGAACAACGCCGTGCTCTGATTGGCGTTGATCAGAAGAATAGTGTGTTGAGCTCAATGCTAGATGCCTTGAGGTCTGCCCACTATTTTTTTCTCAGTCCGTCAACAAGAGCTCGTCGTTCGGACATTATCACATCCCCTGTGCGAAAAGCAGACGAACTTGCGCACCGCATTGGGAACGCGAGCTGCGTTGATTGATGGACTTTTACGAGGGTCTAATGCGGGAGTGGCGGTGTAGCTTTCGGGGAACGCCTACTTGCCAGGAACGCAGCGGCGCGGCGCGTCGTTCGGTGTATCCAATGCCCATGATGGTGCGACCTTGATAGAGGCGCTCGAGGCTCCTATACAGTTCCGTGAAATTTACGAGGCAATATTCGGAATTCTGGAAATTTGAAATAGTCTAAAATTGCAATATACGCGTCCGATATAATCGGGCTGTAGGGAACACCTCAAATAGTCATTTCGTTTTGATTAATAGACCTCCAGGTTAATAGAAGCGATCCTAGCGGCATAGTGCCGTGCAAAGCATTTTTGTAACCCCTTCGCCACAGTTCTGTTTTCGATTTGACAACATCACTTACGACGTGCCATCATGAGCAAATAAACTCATTTTTGTTATATGTGATATTTTCAATATTTTAATAATTAAGGTGTTGCCTACCAATAAGGGACAAAATGCTAGAGAACATTTTTTGGGCGCTCCAGACATGCCAGAGTATGTCCGCGTATAAAACGGACTACGAAGGCACCTGCAAGATGTATACTACGCCGGCCATCGACGCTATCTTCTCCTCAATGGGTCCCCAAAGTATCGGCGAGACGAGAGGATCATTCTGCACTCTACAGTGGTAGCTAGACCTCCAGAAATGCACGGTACGCAGCCTCCGTCCGTCTACTCGTCGCTAACACTAGGCGGGTCCTTGCGGCCGCTGGAGGTTCATGTTTCAACAGATGCTCTCAAAATGTTAAATGGGTAAATTGCCAACGATCGGTTACTTTATTTTTATTTGGTGCTGAAATAGGATGCTTCGTCTACGGGGCAATCGAACTCGAAACCATCCCACGCCACTCCATGGCGTTGGAGGTCTATAATGAAACTGTTCCACAAAGGGAATTTGGAAAGTAGTTTATAAAATTCGAAGTAATTGACAGAAATTAGAAGCTTTGCGTCGTGTGAACTTGTGTATTTTGCTTCAACAGATATTTATCTTTCGTATTTTTTCTCATTTTATTCTATGTACACAGGAAGGATAATGTGCCCTGCAGCTTTGCCTCCAAGTGCACCCGAAAGGGCAGAGATTACAAAGAAAAATGAAACAGGAGTCGATTCGAGCTGGCACATTGCCGCACTCGGATTCTTGACGGCATTTCTTGTCACGGTCACGATGTCCAACTCTACATTTTTCTATGTGGGTTTCATGGAAGAATTTGACGTCAACCGGGAAACCGCAGCTTGGCCCAGAAGCGCCATCAACGTGTTCGGCCAGTTGTCTGGTACGTAGACTGGAGACGAGCGTTATATATATCAGATACCAAGCCAATAAATACAAAATATGGATCCCAAAGATAACTGTGCAACTCTCAGATATCATGCTATTTATTATATTATACTTGCGCGCTGCGTAACTTAAAAGTTCAAGATGGATTTTGTTATTTTTTATGTTTTGAATGAACTAGCGTAACCCTATATTTCTTCATTAAAAACGTTATATTTATCGTGAACCTTCATTTTTATTTAAAAAACACTGTCCGGAAATTAGGAATTATTAAAATACATATTTGTAATATTTATTTAACTTTTTTATATAAAGCACAGGTTAATGTTATTTTTATATGAAAAAAGCGTTAACGATTTCTTCATAAAATTGCCTTGTGTCGCTGTTTTTAAATCACAACTTCAGTATAAAAGAGTCCCTCAATTGAACTCATGTCTAATATTTCTAATTAGGTTTGGCTTTGGCACCTCTTGCAGCGGCGGTTATCCTCTTCATGATATTTCTTCTCGGAGGTATGTTGTCATGGAGCGGAATCGTAGCATCCGCCTTTAGTGCCGACCATGGCATGTTGACGGCAGCGTACACTCGGAGGGATTCAAGGTAATTATCATTCTGTCTCCCCAAAATGTTTCCTGCAACCTTGACCTGCTTTAACTCCTGCTCTGAAAACCAAAAAAGGAAACCCGAGGAAAAAATATTTACCGACTGGGGCACACTGTCATACGTTTTGACGGCTCACCCGATGACACTTTGAAAACGTAAACTCACAGGGATTCCAACGTCATGATGTCAAGCGACACTCGACGGGGTCACGTGACCCAGTTCTTTAACGTCACGGTGTGGCGTGATGTTGTGACGATCATGCGACGTGCGGTGGTGTGACGTGATATCAGGAGTGCCAACTGAAGTCATGACATCATATTACATCCCTGATTTCACATGATACTGCTGCATGCCAGGGGCACGTAACGGTAGCGCCGTCATGGTATCGTAATGAGAGCTTTATGACGTAACGACGTCACGCGATATCATGATGTCACAATTTCAGGTGACTTTGACGTTGTCTGGTGTCACCATGACGTCACATGACGCTTTGCGGTCATAGAGTTCGAACGTAGGCATTGTTAGGGTGACAGTACATCACGCGTGTCCCTCTTTGTGTGCTATTTGATATTTATGGCACCATTGACCTGTTTTTGTACTATTTTTTAAATCAAAGTGACAAATTCTGAAATTGCAGCACATACAGAAGAATGCAACAGCACGACACATTGGTCGCGGACAGAAGTAGTACTGCAAAAATCAATGCTGTCAAAGGTTTTCTTTATTTTTTTTAAATACTGTGCGCCCTTTGGCGTCTTTCAGGGGTGGAACGTCAGTTTCCATAGATTTCATATCATGCAATACGCTATACATTTCTAAACACCTTATGCATTTCATATCAACATGAAAACAACAACACTACACAAGCCATGAAGGTACTTGGATCAAGAAAAGAACAATTTTTTGCACACTTATTAACATAAATAAGAAATATATCTTCATTCAAGTAAGCATTTCTCAAATAAAGCTAATGAATCCCAATTTACAACCCTTTCAAGAAGCTTGTTCCTTCTTTCTTGTTCCTTCTTTCCACAATTCTAACAAAAATTTAATACTTGTTAGTGTCAAATTATTCGCGGGACTTGCATTGCCTTGTTTATTAGTTCCCTTACTGGTCTAGTAATGCGTGGTTGTAAAAATTGAGTTGCGTCCACGGTAAGTAAATGTCTAGAAAACAAATTAAAAAGCATTAATCCTGATATCTCTTGGTGGGTGCGAAGACGTTGGAGACTGAGCTGTTCTAACACGCAAGTAACGTAGTCCATTCACCAGTATCTCTAAGGGATAACGCGTGCAGCCAGTCTTTATTTTTTTTCCATCTAATTGTGTTGGTATTGCTCCGGCACCGCGCAGGCACATTCTAGGGTGGGCCATATAAGTGTTGAGTAGGCAGTCAACTTCCCACCTGACGTGCGGTGGGCGGCTGTTTCAATTAGACATCTAAACTTTTCCGAGCCATGCTGCAAAAATAACGATGTAGTGGTTCCATGTGACGTCTGCAATATCGTAAGTACTAAATACTTAGAAGTGATAAACAAGAGCTATGGGATTGTCTCCAACTATATATGAGTGCGGGAGGATGTTCACTTTTTATTAGTGTTTCTGGCAATTACAGTTTTATCTGGATCCATTTTCATACCCCATTTTCCACAGAATTTGTTAACAGAGTTGACAGAAGAGTTTAGGTCTTGATTCATGGGGTTGCGTACTCCAGTACAGAGAAAAACGTCGCAAACATTCTAGCTCTAACGTTGAGCCGAGTTATTTTAACGATATCGTTTATGTAACATAAAAACAAGACTGGAACAGGTCTTGTTGCAAAAGAGAAACATTTAGAATTAAATCAGCAGGGAAATGTATAAGCTACGCCTCCATGTACCTCGCTCAGAGTACCAAGGTGTTCACCATGTTTGTAGTATTTGGTACTTGCCTTGTGTGATATGCGTGTTGTTGTTGTCTAGTAGTGCCGTTCCAGATTTTTTGGAAAGTGAGGTTCCAATGTGAAGGTGACAAATAGCGTGAAATGTAATGTGCCTTTTTTTCTCTGTGAGGTATCTTATCAGTTCGGTAGGGCGGCCAGCCAGGTCGTTCGGGGCTGGTTGGGGGATCTCAGAGTGTAGGCTCTGGTCGAAGGTAGATTAAACGGGAAAGGTCATGGCGGTCATAACTAGGGTGTGCACTTTCCGGTGTTTATTTGTGGGGAAAATCGGCGGATGTTTTTTCGTGTTTATTTATTTTCGAAACACCGGTGTATTTCGCAGTGGAACGTCTCACGACGAGGCTAAAATCGGTGATTAACGGTGAAAAGTGCGATTGATCACAGACAGAGAGTTCTAATTTTATTCTCGCCTATTTCATACACTTATTCTCGAGGAAGCACATATTTCTCACGCTTGGTTATTATAGTAGATGCAAGCATACTTCGAGAGGCTTGCATCCGTCATGGCAGCACGTTCCTTGCGGTTCACAACCCGCAATTTTGAAAACGCATGCTCCACATTTGCGCTGGACACAAAAATTGTCCAGCGAGGCTTGGGACAGCAGTGGCTAGTCAGGTAAATGAGGCTTTCGTAAAATAACACCGGATCAACGGTGCTAGTCACAGCCCGCAGGCGGTAACAAAGAAACTCTGATTCGCATAGACGGTGATCAGGTCAAGAACGAGTAGAAACTCCTTCCCACCCCATTTCCATTAACGGAGCGAACGGTGGAGTAGGTGATGGCCCTCTCTCCCCGCGTTCGCTCTACTAAAGTGGAAAGAGGTGGAGTGCTTCCACTTGCTCCTGGACCTGTCACCGACTATAGGTCAATTTTCCAGCTTGCGCTCGTCTCGGAGGACCAGCCGATAGATATTTTCATAAAGCACAAATCCTCTGCAGCTCCACTTAATGCACGGATGAACAATTTGCATGTGTTCCGGCATGCAAAACAGAACGACGATTTATCCATGAATTAAGTAATCAGAATTGTTTCGGGAAACAGTCCTTAAACCACTTGCTTTGAATCATCTGATAGTAGGCACAGAAGGAATCAACAAGATTTAACGTTTCACGTTGAGGAAAACCTGCAGGCGCGGGATGGACGCACCTTCTCAAACACGTCTGCAAATTTTTTAGAGAACGTCCTTCTTATTTAGCAAGAAACTCCCCCACGCCAACAAAACTCTTTTTCCGTTCCCCAAACGCCCATGGAAACTGAACAGATAACAATGAACGCCTCTCAGTTCTCAAAGGTCAGAAATCGGCCGACACGGATGTTGGCAGTGTCTTCCAGGAACCAGAGCAACCTCTGAATACATGGCTTCGTAATTCGACATCACTTGGCCAGACACATGGGGAAAGGGCACGTGAGCGTACCACTGCATTAATTTTCCACAAAAGGGGGCCATGGAAGACAAATGGGGGAAAGGTGTGAGAGCGCTTCCACTGCGAAGTTAACTCAGAATGCTGGACCCCAAGAAAGGAGGGCAGACTGGACGTACACGCGCAAGCCATGTATACACTGAAGAATGCAGGATCCATGAGATAACACGCTTGATGGTTCTACGGGGAAAAGGGTTTCGCTAGGCTGTGATTAACGTGCTTTTCGGTTTTAACCAGAGCGAAAATATCCAACCCCCGGTTTTTTCCTTTCCGGTTTTAACTGATTTTGTATTTTCGTCACCGACGGATGTTTATCGGTGTTTTTCGGCAAAACCGAAAAATACACACCCTAGTCATAACTGAGCATATTGATGGCTTTGAATTCTGTAAAAAATATAAGAAAGGAAAAACATTTTTGTGTGTGCTGGAGCGATATCACGGTTATTTCAAGTTTTGTTTGTTGCCAGAGTATATGTCTTAACAAAACGGTAAACGTGACAATTCAGCTGTCATAGCCCCCACTGTGTTTTCGAATATTGTAGCTTTTGGACTGATACAAAACTTTAAGAACACATTTTTTTCGTAGAATGTTTGGATTTACAAAACTGCCTAACTAGGATACGGTAAAGAATAATTCATGTATTCGACTGGTAAAGATATCAAACCAGCGCGCTTCTATTCACGCAACTTGTTTAGACCTCGCGGATCTAAACACAAAACATCTTAAAAAACGCTCATTCTATCTCAACATCATGTGACTGCAACGACGGCATGACGTCACACACACACACACAAATAGTGCATAGATCTCTAAATCAATTTACACGGCAATCTGTGGTACCCAGTCTTTGTAGAATGATCAAGTTAGGTAGCCATAACTCTCATTACGTGTTCCAGCTGGTCAGATCACATGGAGGAGAGTCGAATACTCCGACAAACCGGCATTCCTCAAATACACCTTCCTTACCATGACACCAAAGTATAACATAAGTGACGTTTTCCCACCTAAGAACGAAATAATAATAATTTCAATACTAAGAATATTTTAATTAAATAAGTATTCAAAAACATAATAACAAATGCGGGTCGCTCGTTAGACACTTAGTCTATGCAACAATTCAAATATTTATCTCAACTCTATGACTTGATAACATCTGTAAACTGAGAGTACAAAGTATGTAGGTACAGTCATACAAACATCATCGCCCGAAATAAGAATCTAAAAAACTTCAAATAAAGTTTCTCGTGTACTTTCTTTAAACTGCATTGCATCCGTTTATGTCACTAGAAACTTTACAAGGCTTGGAAACATCGAGGCGACGAAGGTATCAGTGTACAAAATAATCGAGTAACACACAATGGGTTTAAGCTTGATTCACTAGGTCACACGGCAAATGATGCCCAGCAATCTTGCAGTTGAACCAACACTGAAAAGAAGGTATGAACAATCAAATTATTGTCGAAATAAACACCTAGGTGACAAACTACAAATCACATCGTAAAATATGAAAAAACCAAGAGCTTAGTTATTTTAAGATGGCGTCCCATTTTCTACCCTCTGATGGCGCTTTCGTATCATCAAGATTGATCAGACAAATAATTTGACGAACACCATTCACTCACGCGACTACACGTCTGTCTTGCCAAATTGCACAGTTCAGCGAGTTACAGGACATTCCAAAGAAAGTTTCAAACTCATCAGCAAAGATGCAACAATTTAGAAATATTTAGGCACAACAAAATATTCATTACTAAATAGATGTAACGATGTTGATCACAAGTTGGACCACTGCGGCTCACCAGAGGTGGAGTAGAAGTATAAGAAAATATAATTCATAATTCGCGAACTGCGTTTATATATGGTAAGATAAGACCGAAACAGGCTGGTGTCTAGGGAAACTGCATACACGTAGCTTAGGTAGAAATTACTCCTGGTTTACTATGTCAAAGTCGAAATAAACGGATCATATTAACTTGTGCCGACATTACATTTTATCTCTCAATCATTTGCACGAAATTAAATGTTTCACGAAAATGGCAGCTACTATATTGAGGCAAAAGCTCACTAGAAGCACCTGTGTACATACGCACGACGCGTTCACGTCTTTGGTGTTGTAGCAATGTTGCTAATCGAATTGCTGTTCCTACCATTATTTGTAATGACCGGAATCCCACTGCAGCGAGTAACAGGAACCACATACACCGGCATGCACCGAGCACGTGCAGCATGAACGTCAGTGTACCTTTGGCAACAATATATCACATATGGCAGGATATCGCGTCTGTATTTTCTGTATGTGGACCGATTTGTGACGAAGTAGGCGTCGTCCACGAATGTTCCCTCAGTCTCTCGGACAATAGAGACGATACATTTCCCGGGTATAGTTTTGTACTGAACTTTCTCATCTGTCACCGCAGTTTCGAGAAGCTTTCTCATGATTGGGAAAATAAATTAAAGAACGCCAACATGAAATGTACGAGCAGCAACCGCGTTCCATTGCATATCCATGGCAGCGCATTTGAGGCGTCGCCAACGAATGCCCCTTGATTCTCTCAGCCAAGGAAACGATCCTTGTTCTTGTGAACGTTCTCTTCTAATAAGTTTCCCATTTTTTACCGCATGCTGTATCTGGTAATTTTCATCACCATCTCTAAACCTCAGTTGATGAATGTCGCTATGTAAATAGGGATCAAACAACCGCGTTGCCGAAGCGAAGCGGCTGTTTCCCTCATATCTGAATGTTGGCATCCACTCGAATCGGTGTCGAACAGGTGAGATTTGGAGTAGCTATGATAATTGGCTCATTGTAGAGACGAATCGCCATAGCGCATCTATCGAAAGCGAGCATACCGGGCGCCGTAGGCACGAACGCTGATAGTGGCACCTTGTTTTGAAATCTGTAGAAGGCGTGATTCATGCAGGCGTTCGTTTCCTTCGTCATGAAGAAAACTCAGCGCGCTCATCAAAACTTATTTTAGAGCTCAGCTCTTAGGCTTCCGCTTTCGTGACAAGTGTCGTCGTCGTCGCCGTTGGCGTCGGCGTAACCGCGCGTTGCATTATTGACGTTTCCCATAATGACGTTAGCATCTGACGTCACGTGCGACGTCACAATGATAACATTTTCCCGCTAAATTTGGGGTAACACTTTTGCGCTAAATTTGGCGGAAAGTATTTCCACTAAATATAGCAAAGCAATTCTTCCACTAAATTTAGAGGACACTTTTTTCAAAAAAATTAAAGAGGATCTAGCGTGTTCTTATTACATGAGATCTATTATCTAAACTCATCAATGCATGCCAGATGTTGTTAATACAACCGTCTTATATCTCATCGCGCATCCACCATCGATATAAAGTTGGCATTGCTCACTATCATACATCTCATTTTCTTCAGTCTTTTTTGCTCAAACCGTCAGTATACTGGAATCGCCTTCCCGCAGCTTTAGTCTCGCTTGCCGAGAGCTCTAATTTTCGAGTTGCTGTTTACAGTTACCTTTTGTATCCCCCATAACTCCTTCTTAAGTGAATTTTTTTATGTGTATTGTTTAAAATAACTTGTTTTTTGTCCTGTTCAATACACAAATTTGGTATATATTTGTTTAGTTTATTGTTGCTATATGCCAAACCCCTTCAGCAATGCCTTCGGGCCCTGAAGGGTATCAATAAATAAATAAATAAATTGACGTAACATGACCTCAATGCCAATTCTTTTTTCCACCACTAGATTTAGCATAAAAAGTTTCGCAAATTAGCCACGACATTTAGCGTGAACATTTTGGTAATTTTCCTAACAAAATGTAGCGGAAAACTTCCACTAAACTTCGCGAATATTTTCTAATTTCGCAGAAAATTTAGAAAAAATATTTGCCTCTAAATGGGAGAGGAGCAGAAGAGCTGAAAGGGAGGGTACGAAGAGAAAGCAGGGGCCTACCCTCCCCTCCGTATGCTCCACTCCTCCTCCTCAAGAGCTGCGCTTAATTCGGCATTACACAAAAAAAATTACACTTTTTTTGGTGTGTCGATTGTGTTTAGAATTATCCGCGGCAGCCGGTAGACAAAGCCGACCGCAGTCAGAGAGCGGATGTAGACAAAACTTAATGAACCCGAGAGGCAAGCAGAGGACACAAGATTTGATGATAATGCGTCGAAGGGCAAGGCAGTCTGGGATTGAATTATTTTTCCGGCGTCACTGAGCACGGTGTGACACCGGGTCCTGTGATACGTAAACATCGCTTCTTTGGGACGCTTGCATTGCCTCGGTGCTCTTAGTGTAAGCTGAAAGTGACTTCGAAGCTTGGAAGATTTACCTTCGCGTGCATTCTGCGCGTGCATGAGGCTTGTCCGGTGTCCGTTGGTTGTCTGTCGGTTGGTTATCGGTTGAGTGCCTAGTGGAAGTAAGGCATTACGGACCCACAGTAAAATTCCGCAAGTGATGACCATCTTTTTGATAGGTTTCATCTGTCATCCTAATTCACGGATTTCAATTTACTCTCACGAACACAAGTCTGGACGTTTGTGCATAATGTCGTGATGACACCTAAAACACTATCAAGATTGAACATTGCGTCTTAGAAGATTATTGAATATCGGTGAGATCTCAGTTGAATTGGCGGTATGTCAACAACATTGTTATACCTAGGCTCTGCTTGCACTTTGGCGCAAACGAGGCTGAACTAGACGAGAAGAATAGGGTTCTGAACAGTGTCGCACTATACAAGCTTGCGTGCTCAGCAGGGACGCTGAGAGCCCGGAGCTCACTCTTGTAGCTTCTGCCAGGCTCAAGATTGAAACGGAGTATAGACAAGAGCTTGTTCGGCGACGATGAAGCTAATGAAAGATTGCTCACTATTTTTAGTTTTCTTACTGCGAGCAGTTAATTGTTGTATGTTCTTCAAAAAAACAAAACAACAACAGGTTGTAAAAAAAAAAAAAAAACAGCAGAATGACGTGTTCAGGCAAGCATTTTAGAGTTACAGTATTTGCCCGAGTGGCCACCTATGATACAAACATAGATATATAGAAATAGCGTGAACAATCAGGCAACTAAAAATTTTTGTTCGCCAGATATAGTTCACGAGCCATATTTCGCATGATCCTAGGAGCTTGCGCAAAGAAGCACTTGTAAAAGTTAGGCAATTGACACACCTTTTTTTTTTCACAGCCCTCTTCAGAGCCTTTAAAAGTAAACCAATATAAAGTAAACAAATTGAGCACAAAACATCTCAACTTTCAGTTGTCAAAACCATGTTGTGAAATCTTTACTTTTTCTTTCATTTTAAGGTAGTTTATTTTGTGCTTTATTCTAGGGGCTTGGAATTGGTCTTACCACCATGACGTTTAGCATCCTCCTGGCAATGTATTTTGAGAAGTACAGAGGCCTGGCATCGGGGATCAAGTATGCCGGATATTCATGTGCTGGCCTGGTTTTTCCCAAGTTTCTCGCTTACTTAAGGCAGGAATACGGTTTCCGTGGAATGATTCTCATCTACGGAGGCCTTACGATGCACGTCTCGGCAATTGGTCTTATTGTCAAGGAGCCACCCTGGATGAGCTTGAAGACAAGCGAAGAGCGCGTGCAAGATACAAATGAGGAACGTTCAGTCCGAACGGAGGATAAAGTGGTAAATATAGAACTGGTCGATAAATCTTCAGCGAACCTATCTGCAAATCAAGTCAGAGAAATTTCTCCCACGATGAAGGTATTACTTAATCCCATGATTTACGTTGTTATTGCGGTGGCAGTGGTGACAGACTTCACGGGGTCTGCCATATACTTCCACTCTCGCTGACTATGTGGCAGATAAAGGCTTGTCTATTGAGGACGCAGAGTCTTTGGTCATCTACGGGTCTTGCAGCGAGCTCATAGGAGGTTATTTCCTCCCCTTATAGCGGACAGAGGATGCGTCCGACGCTCTACCATGATCATGGCAAGCTTTTTTGCTATAGGGATGTTCAATGATATTGATGCCACATGCAAATATTAACCTGCATGTCATTATTGTGGTGTTGTGCGCATACCTCTCGCTCGGATGCCTGCAATCTATGAGGAGCGTCCTCATGGCGGACTACATTGGTGTCCAGTGGATATCGACATGCTTCGGATTGTCAGGATTGATCTCGGTGTCCTCTAAGTTTCGGCACTCCGTCGATAATAGGTAAGTATATCTAAACTGTGTTTTAATTAGGGCGCAAGCCGGATGTGTATTGACCTCAAGGTTTTGTTTTGTTCCTTTTTTCGAAATGGCGAACATATAAAAGGTACCATTTTTATCATCTATTTAGCCATTGGCTTATACAACTGCAGTTTATATTGACCGAGGGTTGCATTTTTCTGCACATGGGTCCCTAGAACACAGTAAATGCTCTATAGTCTGTTGGCTTGTATGGTAATCGATTCAAGCATACACATGATTCAGTTTTATAATGAGAAGTCCAAACGCCTCGAATAAGAACAGTGCACAAAAAGGAAGTATTGGTCAAAGAAACTGGACTGAACAAGCTTTTGAATTGCTGGAAATGGACCCCGATTTTTTTAGATCACCTAGCAGCCTGGGATGCCGCATTGTGCATGCGCTGATGTTCTTCGCATGCTCTTTGCCATGCCCCAAGCTGCTCGGGGGACCCAAACTGCTGTGGTCACCTAATGTAAAGCTCTCTTATTGACCTAGCTTAGCATGGTTTTGATGTAATTTTGTTTGCATATTTTCGTATGGGTTCTTATGCAACCGGTTGTAAGATCGACTGGGTATATCGCATCTGTATTTTAAATACGCGATCATTCATTTAGTAGTTCGTGGCAGCTGAAAACTAAGAGGGGTCACTAGCATAGATGTCATTTCGACTCTCCGACCCTCCATCTTTAGCTTGGTGCCTTTGCGTGAAAATTTTGCGCAAGGGTGACGACAAAAACAACGCATCTACCGCTCTGACACTTACTCTGGTCACTGGACTAACTTAAGTGCAAGTTTTAGACTTGGGGCAGGTCCACGATCCGCAAACGATGAATTAACACAAAAGCTCGTGTTCTAGGTGGTGTATAGCTATATTACAAAAACGAAAAAAAAATGGAAACTTTTTGTCGAATTGTGACTTGCTCCAGAGGCTTAAGTCTAGCATAGGAAAGCGTAAACATTACAGTTACCCGCATGAACAAGCGATTCGCACGCGAAAAAGCTTTCCGCCACAGTGAAATTCAGTGGTGCTTCGATGGCACTCACACTAGAGTGATTACACCCTTAAATATCTAAATCGGCTCGCACCAGATCTAATAAACTAATGCCACAATTAAGCTGCTGATACAGTATATAAACTTGCCTGCAGACAATGTCTGGTCGTGTTTCTGCCTTGTGTAATGATCCTCTCACATTCCTCATATAAAAACACTCAGCAGAGACATTAGAATACTCCATATGTATAAAGGAAACAAGCTTCAAAAACGCGTGAGAAGTGTGCCTAATTATGTGTATGTTTACGTCAGCGTCGCACACCTTGTCTGTTGTGAAGTTTCAACGCTGTGATTCCGACTTTAATGTGTAACAACAACAGACTTCGGACGCTAGTGTACAGAAAAAACAAGCGCGTGCGATCTAGAGGAATTTTTGGGATTCAATTGTAAACGAAAACAATAGTGCAAAATCGCCCTTCTCGGAGAAAATACAGACGGAATAAAATTATGGCTGGTATAAAAATTACTTCTCTGTTTATTGTTCTAACGCCTCATATACTCGACAATCTATAGCCTCTCATTTGCAGGCGACCATCTCTATGTTTTCGTTGACTATGCTCACAGAGCATACTAATGCTAACTTTAAGATAATGTTTTCATGTAAACCTCACTGATACAATCAGCAATTATTACATGGTCGCAAAAAGGAGCTTTTTGAAGCAGCTGGCAATGCAGCACTTTACCAGTCAAATGTTAAGGTTGTTCTCACTGCACTGTATTATTCGTTTACCCACGTGATTACACACTTAAGAAAAACAATTTGACTCGAAAATTCACCCTATCTTCTGATCAAAAAGAATGTACTACTCAAAATTAATGAGGTGGGAATTTATTTAGACATGGAAATCAGTCTCAAAACACTCTTCATAAACCCTTAAGGATCTAAAATTTGTTATTGTGCAGTACACGACGCTTGTTTACACGTTGCTTTCGTTGTCTTTACAGGGTTCTTTCGAGACACTCGAGGAAGTTACGATGATCTGTTCAGACTTCTCGGAGGACTTCATCTGCTTGTTTCTGTCCTTTTCCTCGGTGTTTTCTGTGTTGAAAGAAGGTTCATGACTGTCTGGGAGCCAAACGGGAATACACAGGAAAAAACCGCACGGAATATTAAAACACAAAATACTTCTAGCACGGGAAATTAAGTGAATGTTAGAACCATTCAGCTTTTTGTAAAGTATTTACACTTTGTAATTTAACAAATATACAAAGAGTTTGGCGCGTATCAAGCTACCGAACCAGCCGTCTCAGCGGCGCCGAAGCAAAAGCATCCGCCTAGAGAACACCAGTTGGTGGTTTTGAATTCCAGCCGAGGTAGTCGCAATCTGACTGAGGTTTATTACGGAAAAGGCATCGTGTAACCGAGATTAGTTGTAGCAACAACAATTCATAGTTGTTCCATATTCACCGGCAATCTTCCACCGGGACCTGCCAGATGTCGTTTGATGGTTTGACATGTTAAATTCCCAAAATGTAACGCCACTTGCCATTAAGCATTTAATATATTTAGGTGTATCTTTCCAATCGCGTGCAGGCGTTATACAATCAATAAAGGGTATTACGAATCATATCCAACAGACTGAGATATTTATTGCAACTCTGCTCCAATTACTTGGGTAATAGTGATTTTCGGTAAGTAACCCACACAGTAACCCACATGTCCCATAGGCCCACAAGCCTGACCCCACAGAGATTTTAGGACACCCATACAAACCCACGGGTGCCCCATAGAGACCTCTAGGAACCCACACAAATTTTCTGTGGGTGCTCTGTGGGCATTTTGACCAGGGGATGTAGTGTGTTAGTATTTCATTGACTTTAGTTTCCTTCTTTGAATGCCATTTATTTGCGTTCATCAAGCATGAGTGTTTACAACTCTTCTCTTAATAAGAAACATTCAAGGACCTTCAGCAACGTGTTAGATGAAGCTAAATATTTAGCATTACACTGTAGGTTCGTGCAAACGGCGCCAAGTGAGTGGCATTGAAGGACAACGCCAGGGTGGATTTTTCCTACTTTTGCAAACGACTGCAAGACTCTCCTAAGCAACGATCCTTAATATTTGAGGCATAACAATAATGTACTCGTAGACACAAAGAAAATAAAAGACGTTTACAAATTTCTGTAATGCGAAACTAGAGCGCAGCTCTTGAGGATGACGAGGGAGGGTACGGAGGAGAGTCTGTGCCGCTTCTCCTCCTCTGTACCCTCTCCTTCTCCTCCCCTCCTCCTCCTTCTGTTTCATTCTCCTTTTCCTCTCCTCCTGGCGCTGAATTTGTTAATGCGTTACGTGATAGGATGTAGTAATGTTATTTCACGCAATAAATTTAGCAGGGAATCTGAATTGGTTTTTGAGGACGTGTGACGTGAATTTTGAAGCTAAATTAGGGGGGAAATTTACCCGCTATCTTTAGTGGTGAAATGTCCCATAATTTAAGGCGTGTGGTTACGCCTACGCCGCTCACCCAGGAAATGGGCGCCTAAGAGATGCGCTATAAAATATTTAAAGTATGCTAGCTTTAAGCTACCCGCCGAGTCAGTAACCTAGATAGCAAACTTGTGCACTGCTTGCCGTCTTGTATCACATCAAGATAAATGCATATTTTAACTTATACTATCCCTTTCAACGACAATGGCGGGGCGCGCCTACCAACCGGACAACCGCGCGTCTATTTTAGTCCGGGCTTGCCCTGTTTTTTTTTTTTCGCTTTAGAGGCGAAGCCATTTTGACAATCGCGGTACCGATAAAAACGTCTTGCAGCATAAAACATAAAATACTGGTAAGTGGTGGCGGTACAGCTGCCTGGGTAGACAGTGGCGTCTAAGTGCATTAAGCTTGGCTAGAGTTGGCTATTGTTGGCTGCAATAACTTGGCAGTTACATGGTCGTTTGAATCGAATTAAGTAATCATTACAAATTTACAATGATCGGTATCCAAGCTTACGAAGGTTAAGAGACGCAGCGCTTATGCCTGCCAAGGCATGTCAATTGATCACGCCATCTAACCGCGATACTTTCTTTCGACGAGTTGTGGCTTTTTTCAGAAGTGCTGCGGTTTTGTAAACAATTTCACTGGTTCTGAAAGCATGCGAGAACTGTTCACACAAGGTTTTAGAAATATTTGCAGCGAATGTCGGCGAACGATCAGGAAACGTGTGTTTCAGCACGCAGCCCCAAGCCTACGCAACACTTTGTACGTCAGACCTTAACCATGTCTAAGATAGCCTATTCGGAAGTTCCGGTGGAAGCACTTGCGCTGAAGCGATAAACCGGGACTGTGCGATCCACGTAATTCTCATAAAGATCCCTGGTTTATAATCGCTGTAACCGATAAAAACAAGGTAAACAGAGTATAGCTGCTAAAATAAAATAATGAACTTGCCCAGCAGTGCAGACATAGAAGAAATCGGAAGTCGAGCAACAAATAATAAAATCTTGAACTGCAGTGCAAGCATTCATAAAATCGAAAGTCAGGCAATACCTAAATGGCTGCTGATAAGAAAACAAAAACTATCAGGGTTACTCTCGGTGACGATACGCTCTGTAAAATCATTCCACCACAATGCTGTTTAGGGGATGAAGGAATACAAAAAAGTGCGTCAGGTGAAACGCTCATTTTGCATGAGTGACTGAGACGAGGTGTAATGAAATTCGACTTTGTTTGAGTGCCTTGGCTGAAAGATAATGCATGGTAAATTTTATGAAAAGGCATAAGCAAGAAATCTTTTGCCTCAAGACCAGTTCCAAGAGGTCGGCTTTCTGAGTTTTTCTCTGGTGTTCAAATTGTTATTTCAAATATACCCTACTTGCTCGGAGCCATAGTGTTTATGTCTAGTCCGGGGTCCAATTGTAAAAATACACTTTTAAAAGCGGAATACAACAAAGAAATACAATACATGAAACAAAACAAAAAATAAAATAATTTGCAAAATAACTATCTCAACTGGTTTTCGTATGTAAAGAAAAGTCAAGAAAGACAAAAAGCTATTTTAGCCTAATATTTGTGGGTATTTCCAGCCATGTTAAAGCACCATTAAATCCGATCAGACTTGGTCCATATGTATTGTGACATGGCGGAAAATAAACAAGTGATTCGTTGCACCTCTTGTTTGTTTAGTTCAAGACCTAAATAGGCTTACAGGAGGTGGTTCATGAGTTCCTATAATTTTACGCACTATTTGCACTATTTTAATTTTTAAACAAAACTTATTGGCAACACACCTAGTGATTGAAAAAGAGGTCTACTAGGGTCAGTCTTTGAGAATGTGGGAAATCGTAATGCCGGCTGTTGTAAATTAGTGACCGGATCTAAGTATGTACTATAGGTATTACACATCACTCTATACAATAGGTCAGATGACTGTGAACTAATGCGAAATACAATATGCCTAGAATAACAAAATCAAAACATTCGATCTTTTAGTGAAGTATGACTTCCGTATGCATTTTATGAGAAAATGTGTTTAACTTGGTTTTCGCAATATATGTCAGAATCAAACAGAACACCAATATATTTTAACATTAACTCTCTGTAACTCCGTATTATCTAAACGTATAAACAACTCATAGTAACTTAAAACCTTTTTCTTATATTGGAACACTGTATACTTAGACTCTGTTAACCTAAGTGTAAGCTATTTACTCGTGAACCATATCAAAGCTCCTCATTTAAGATGACGCTGGAATGTCGAGAAGACTCAGAAAAATAAAGCGCGCGGCTCTGTTTTCAAAGGCTTTTATTTCAGCGATCAAGTATGCTAGGTGAATATCCTAGATGCTTAATAGGTACTCGAGTTCCAGACGCATCAGTGTAAATAATGCAGTTTTCTTTAAGTGAGAAGGAGCACAATGAAGTGTGTATTTCAGGTAGTCCAAAGAACGACTGCAGGATGATACCTATGACCAAATATGTACCTTCTAGGAGATATGCGAGTTTACGTGAACCCCTAAGTATTAATGGGAGGAATCATACAACAACATCAGAATGAAAAAAATATTTATAAAGAAACAGGTTTATTTTCGAACAAATGAGATGATTTTGCATTTAGAAAGGTTAAGCTTCATGAGCCAAGTCGAGCATCACAGTGAGGTTATTTGGTAGTTGAATGTTATCTTCTTCGTTAGAAATTTCTCTTTATACAACGCAGTCGTGTGCAAAAGTACGGATAAGGGAGAAAATACATGAAGGTAAGTCATTAATGTGGGTAATTCCATCTCAAACGTCCCAAACGTCGCGCTCGACCACCTTCAATTTCAAAAAAAAAAAAAAAAAATTCGTGTTTTTTTTGGCGCATTGTATGTAGAAATACCTTAAAATATTTTGGCGAAAAAATCTTTTTGATGGCGTGAGCGCGGTTTTAACTTTTCAAAATAGCATGAAAGTAAGTATCACTCCATAATTTATGAAAAATCTAATTTTATATAAAACACTTAACAATATTTGTTTCTGAAATCTGCACGGCTTTCGACTTTCAAAGTGGTTGGGCTTGTGCTGTATTGTTTAATTTAAATATTTTTCAAAAACACAAATTGTTTTGAAAATTTTAGCATTTTTGTTTATTTATTAAAAATATCTGATTGCTCGGGGGACTTAATATAGCTTTTCACCGGCTGCCCTGCAAGTATATAATGAAAAAAAAATGAAAGATTAAAACGCTCAATTAAGTATCTTGCAGAAAAAAAAATCCTCAAGTTTCCAAAAAGTGCGTTTTGACGCATAAACAGCCGTTTATTTCACCCTAAGGTCTTCCAAGCAAAAAAGCAAAATATGGTGGGTTTAGGAGAACAATCGATTACCTTTTGATTCTAAAAGTTTAATCAAATTTATTTCTGTTTAAAGCGAGAAAACAAGTTTTGAATATAAAGTCTCGCACCAAAACCCGGCGTCACTTCTTAACGCCTCTTCGCCGCACAGCACACCACCGGCAACGATAGCTGACGCGATTACGTCTAAAGAAAGAACGGAGCTCACTGCCGCTTCCCCTTGCCCGTCTTTTCAACTGCAAGGGTAGAAGCGGCGGGCATCGTGTTAAAAATCGGAGGTGCCGCCAGTGAATAGCCACAGCAGTCCCGTTGTGCCCTTTGTATCCGAGGGCGTCTTCTCACACTCCGAAACGCGATGCCTAATCGAAGGGCGGCATCAGCTGAAGTGGACTTCTCCTAAAAGGGAACCGCGAAAATATCGCTGCGAAATTTAGCCGTCACGCATAGTGCGGTTAAAATCGGAGCTATTCAGCGACTCAAGACTTTGCTGTTTCAAGGCCGATTTAAGCACAAACGAGGCGTGAACCTCCAACGGTGCGCATTCGTTAACACCACATCGCCTCGTCGTTTGATACTGCCCGTTCACTGGGCTTTTGTATTGCTGTTTAAATAGTGTCCTGACGTTGACAATAAAGAGTGATTGCGATGTGTACGTAAGAAACAGCAAGCTTACTAGTAGATGCTCTGATCCGGCAGCGCTAAGCATCTGCTGATATCAAAACAGTGGAAGACAACAGGTGGGCATCACCGCGCAAAACAGTCGAAATAAGAAAATCCATATAGCAACAAGAGTGGAAAAAAACGTCTTCTCGCAAAGATGTACCCTACAACTCGAAGTCCTACTGTCTACCTGCACGCGCAAACCGTCGCACCCTTGGCACGGCTGCACGGTGGCGTGCTGCTCAAAGGAGAGGAGCAAGAAACGACGCCAGGTTGCGGCGCCAGAGTTCAATTTCAAGATGTTTTTTTTCCCTCTTTAGAAGAATATTTTCTTTTTTAAGTTTCAAGAACAAAAGGCAATAAACTATTCTGCAGAAGTCACCATTTTTCGTATTTTTTGAGCCACCTTAAGGCAGAATCGACGGCTCTTGAAACGGTCAAAACGCATTTTTTGCACAAATTTTGTCGTTTTTCTGATTGATATTTAGTTGTACGGCCTGAAATCTTTTTTTTTCTTTTTTCTTGTGCAGCATACTTACAGGGCTGTCAATAAGAATTTTTACAGTCACCTACAGCAACGAGATAGTATGTAACAAAACTATCAAAAATGCTGCAATTCTTATATATTCCTTATTTTTTCTAATTGCTTCAAGCCAATATTCATGATGCTTATTACATAGCAATCCAAATACCCTGTGGTTTTTAGGCGAAACTATTTCATTTTTCCAAAAATATATTTTAAATCTTATGGAGAAGTAAGATATATTTATGGAGGAGTGCTCTGTCAGCTGATGCCGCCCGTTGATTAGGCATCGAGTTTCGGAGTGTGAGGAGCCGCCCTCGGATACAAAGGGCACAACGGGCCTGCTATGGCTACGCACTGGCGGCACCTCTGATTATCAACACGATGCCCGCCGTTTCTTCCCTTGCAGCTGAAAAGACGGACAAGGGGAAGCGGCAGTAAACTCCGTTCTTTCTTTGGACCTAATCGTGTCAGCTATCGTCGCCGGTGGCGTGCTGTGCGGCGAAGAGGCGTTAAGAAGCGACGCCCGGTTGTGGTGCGAGAGTTCAACTTCAAAAATTGTTTTCTCGCTTTAAACAAAAATTACTTTGATTAAACTTTCAGAATCAAAAGATAATCGATTGTTCTTCCAAACCCACCATATTTTGTATTTTTACTTGGACCACCTCAGGGTGAAATAAACGGCTGTTTATGCGTCAAAACGCACTTTTGGGCAACTTCTGGAGTTTTTTGTTTTACTGCGAGATATTTAATTGAGCGGTTTAAACATTTTTTTATAAATTTATATACCTGCAGGGCAGCCGGTAAAAGGTTCTATTAAGTCCCCGGAGCAATTAGATATTTTTAATAAAATAACAAAAATGCTAAAATTTTCAAAACAATTTGTGTTTTTAAAAAATATTTAAATTAAACAAAACTGCACAAGCCCAACCACATTGCAAGTCGAAAGCCGTGCAGATTTAAGAAGAAAAATATTGTTGGGTGTTTCATAAAAAAGCTGAGTTTTCATAAATTATGTAGTGATACCTAGTTTCACGCCATTTTGAAAAGTTAAAACCGCGCTCACGCCATCAAAAATAATTTTTCGTCGAAAATATTTTAGGGCATGGCTACGGACAATGCGAGAAAAGGCCATGAATATATTTTTATAAATCGAAAGTGGTCGAGCGCAACGTCTGGGACGTTTGACATTGAATGACCCATGTATATTAAGAAAAGCAAGGGTCAAAGCCAGAGCCTCGAGGTACAGCCGAAAACACAAGAATAGAAGTTGAACTATGAGGCGATCACGACCGTGTACTGAATTCGGCCAGAAAACCAGCCTTTGATCCACAGGATAATGTTACTGTCTAATCTTACATAGGTAAGTTTTTGCAGCAGACACCTCTGCGGTATTCGGTCGAACGCTTTGGTGAAATCAAGAAAAATAACATTCATTTGGGAACCGAACTCAGTACAAATGTGGATGTCATGAGTGAATCCTATGAGTTGAGTCTCGCAGGAATGTCCCTTCCGGAACCCAAGCTGGTAATACAAAATTAATTGATTTTTCTCTAAAAACCTGATGATGTTCGAATGCAATGTATGCTCAAAAATTTTGAGGCTATGCTTGTAATGGATATGTTCCGATAGTTTAATGGGAGCTGCGTGGTCCTCGTTTAAATAACGGGACAATATTATTGACCTTTCAGTAGCTAGGACCCAAGTGACAAAGCGAAAATTGTGAAAAAAAAATTGTCTACAGTAAGGCCCTGGAAACTGTTTTATTTGTAATTAAAACCTTCGAATTGATTTTGTATTCACCACTCGAAAAAGAAACATTCGAGTTATCAGTTACTTTTACAACACCAGATGATTGAATCGTTATACTTTGCATTTGATCATATTCAAAACACGTATCCATGAAAAGGCAGTGCCGTATTCTCACATGAAATTCCGTCAGAAAAAGCAGAATTCAAAATACGAGCATATCCAAGGTCAGACAGTCACTTTCCTGATGTATCAATAATAGTTAATGCATCAGCTGATTTAGGATTGATTACGGTCGAATTTCTTTGTGGTTTGTACGCAACATATTGTCCAGAGTGATCTGGTAGTAAAAATGTCTAGTTGTACCAGCTTTTTGTTTATATTCTGTTTCGCACTCATGGTATGCCTGCCAGCCGGAGGGACTGTCACGGTACCTGGCACGCCTGAATATGTTTGTTTTTTTTTCATCTTCGCTCGGCGCCTCTAGGCCTCCGTCATAACAAGGAGAGACGTTTGTAGTGTTCGTTAAAAAATATCAGGAATTTGCTTATTAATCAGATCTTTAACTTGATTTTTATACAGGTCCCAGTTTTATTTTTTTTTATTTAAATACCCTCAAGGCCAATCTGCATTAAAGAAGACAGTGTCAGTAACAAAATAACACACAAAAATAAACAAAAGGGTAGAATACATAAGGTATCATGGCGACTCAGGACAGTAAAAATTGTTTATAGCATTTTTAAACATTTGGGTATCAATAATATAAATTATGGAAGTCGGAAGGTGATTCCATTCCAAAGAAGTTTTAGGGACGAATGATAGTAGAAATGCGTTGGTATTGCATTTACAAATTCCAACTTGAAATGTAGAACGGTGGGATGAAAAGACCTTTGCTTTAAGTACTGGTTAGCATTATAGATCTTGTGAAAAAGACACAAACGAGCGACTTTACGCCGGAGAGAAGTTTATGCAGGGACAATGTGATTTTCATGGAGCTTACACAGGCAGTGCGGTGATAGTTACCTAGCATAAAACGGACAGAACGGTTTTGCACCGCTTCCAGAACATTAATTAGATCAGACTGACTGGGGTCCCAGATAGAAGAAGCATACTCTAATTTGGAGCGAACGAGAGATTTATACAGTGTTAATTTTAAGGCTGATGGTGCGAGGGGAAAGTTTCTTTTGACGTAACCTAGCATGCCGTTAGCGTTATTGATGACATATTCAACATGCAGCTTCCATGAGAGGTTACAAGTAATGTGAACACCCAAATATTTATAAGAAGAAACAGGGGCCAGAGGGACATTGTTGAGATGGTAGATTGGCACATTAGGACTAGTACTTGATATTATCATAAGTTACACATCGCGACACTGTTAGCGCGAACACGACATCGGCGCATTTTCGCCTTTTACTTGTAAATAGTATTAGTGAGGACGACATTTTATCAGCTTACATTATAGAACTAGATGAGCTCTTTCCGTAGCAATAATAGCTTAGATGACATCCCTTGGTTTCAGAGAGAAAACTGGAAAAACCGCCGATCGCTTGTTCGCGCTAACAGTGTCGCGCTCTGTACATTTAGTAATGTTTTGTTTCATATTCCAAAGTTCACACCACTGGCAAACAGCATTGATATCTGTCTGGAGCTTTAAAACATCCGAGTAGTTAGTATATTTAGTATATATTACACAGTCGTCAGGGAAAATATTATTAATGATGAGACGCAATTGGTAGGTCATTGATGTAAATGAGAAATAGTAGAGGGCCTAATACGGATCCTTGAGGAACACCGGATGTGATGGAAGTGAGGAGAGACGTGTTCTCATTAGCAGTAACAAACTGATATCGGTTAGTTAGAAAACAGGCTATAAAGGCCACTACGTTAGGATCAATAATTAATTTGTTAACTTTTAACAGAAGCAACTGGTGAGGAACTTTATCAAAATTTCGCTAAAATCTAGAAAAACTCAGTCAACTTGGAACCCACAATCAAGGTTGGAATGAAGATCGTTAGTAAAGGACAAAAGCTGTGTCGTACAAAAATGAAATTTGCGAAAACCATGTTTGCCCTTTAAAAAAAAGAATTTGATCCAGGAAATTAATTAGTTGGGAGTATATTATATGCTCGAGTAATTTACATGGTATGATGGTAAGCGATATTGGACGATAGTTAAGTGGGGAGAGCGTATCACCTCTTTTGTGCAATGGAATCACCCTGGCTACCTTCTAGTCGTCAGGCAAAATGACAAGTTCAAGCGACTGAGAAAATAGTTCAGAAAATGTAATAGATGAATACATAATTGAGTTTTTCAAGAACTTTGAGTTAATATAATCAGGACCAGCTGAATAACACAGTTCTCAATTTTCTATTTGTTTAACAATACCAGTGGGGTCAATTACAATGGGGTCCATAGGTATAAATTATATTTATGTAGTAAGCAATATGGCAGATTAACAAAACTTGAATATGAATCAGCAAAAGATTGTTCAGGATCTCCGCAAATACATCACTGTGGATCGCACAACCGTCAACACAAAGCGAAATAGACGACTTGTCTTTACTGTTAACAGTGTTCCAAAGTTGTTTGGGACTAGTGGCTAGTAATGCCGGCAAGGTGATAGTAAAGAAAGAATATTTGGCGCTTTGAATAGCAGATTTGTACTCCACAAGAGCGTCATGATAGGCTGACCAGCGATCTGGTTTGTTAGAGGACTTAGCGGCCTTAAACAAACGTATTTTTTTTTTCTTATTGGAAAGCCGCTTGAGCTGGACATTGAACCAAAGAGAATTAGTGTGGGACGCTATCGATCGAAACGGAATGTATGTATACGAGAGTGATTGATCAATTGTTTCAAAACATTCCCATTTTCTTGATTTGATCGTTGTAAAAAAGAATCGATGTAGCCATCCACAAAGAGAGCGAGTTCATTGTTAATGGCGTCAAAATCCGCTTCCTTATAATCTCGAATGAATTTGGTTCCTTTCAAGAGAGTAACTACAGGTAAATTTAAGGTGATGTGCAACGTACAATGATCGCTGAACTCAGGAAGTTGAGGAATTTTAGAAACAATATCGGGTGAGGAAGTTAATATAAGGTCAAGGAAACTGGCAGTTGGTGCTGTAAAACGTGTAGGCTTTGTCACAAGCTGAGTTAAGTTGAAGTCAACGCATACATTCAGAAAATCGAGACATTCTGATTAATTGGGGGCAACAAAGTGTACTCACACCAGTCCACACAATACTTGGATAGTTTAAATCTCCCAAGAGACAGACGGGAATGTCAGGAAACCTGATTAAAATCAAATTCAAGACCGTCGTGTAGCTCATTGGGGAAGGTAGCAGAATAATTCGGCGGTCCATAACAAGCACAAAATCTATACGCTTATGGCTTGCACTAACGCATGCACAAAGAAACTCAAGATTAGTTGAAATGTTCACAAAGAAAGATGTCATATTCACAGATAAAGCAATTAACACACCTCCACCAGATCTGAATTCCCTATCGTAGCGAAACACATTGAAACGCCCACCACACGAGAAAAATTCGCTGTCACGTATTTAGCAGAGAGCCACGTTTCTGTGAGAATAAATAAATCTGCAGATGATGATTCTTAACGGCATTAAGTGCGTCATGGTTCTTTATGACACTCCGTATACCAGTAAAAATAATCGAAGTTGGTTCAGCAGGCGAACGATGCCTGTTATTGCTGTTAATCTGCTATGACGATGTTTGTGCAAGGCTACTAGATGACCTATTAGTCGAAGCGCTCGCTACGGCCTCCTGATGACCCCAAGCTAAATGGTGGAGTCAGTTTCCAAACAATACACAAAGACATTTTTGTCGACCTAAAGCTTCTTATAACGCAAAATAAATGCAACATTGGAATACGTACCCTCCGCGAATTCGATTAGCTTACGTCCTGCGTGACGGGTGGCCGGCGAAAAGTCCTCGTTTACAAAAACACAGCTATTTTTAGTACTGATTTTGAATTCAGACTATTATCACGAGCCTTTAGGTTTGGAAATTTGACAATTAGCGGACGACAACGGCTAGCAGAGAAGGCACCTATTCTGTGCGCCCGAGCAATACATTCCACGTCAATATGCAAGTTCATAGCTCAAGACAACGCCGTTCTTATCTTCTCTTCCGATTGAGCCCATGTTTCCCGATCGGAATCCTCAATTCCGGGAAAGATTAAGTTCTATCGCTTGTTTCTATCTTCTAATTCGTCAAGGCACGAGCGCAGAAGAGTATTTTATTTCTGGCTTCGTCGGCAACGGGCTGCGTGGCTTGAAGTTCACTCTGCCATTCGTCAAGCTTCAACGCTTTCGTTTCTACATTGACGAGTCTTTTATTCACGTCAGATACTTTATTTTCCATTGACTGCTGGATTTTGCTTACTTTCTCAATGGAGCTGATTGAGCTCGCTTGACCTGTCTCAAACTTGAGAGTTCGGGAATTAACATCCTGAAGCAGTATTAACATTTCGTCCATCTGCTTGCTCTGGTTGTCCTTACTCGGGTTTTCAGTTACGGAAGTCGTGGGAGGACCAGGTTAAGCTCGACATCTCCGCTCAGAAGTAGCACCAAAGAGCACAATGCATAAAACCAATCAGCTATACAACAACGCAGCACTTCTGGGTGAGGCAGCATAACCATGCAACGATAATCAGATTTCACTTTAGAAAGATTTTGTAGGTTGCCGGCATCAGAAACACCACGGGGTTAGATTGCCACCGCATTCTCTCGTAGCTGCTTCGCCCACTGGCGATTTCGGTGCCAAGAAGGGGGCGGGTCGTGAAGGTTCCTTCGATGTCGATGGCGATGAGATGTCGTACGGTCCAACAGGAATCGAAGTTGAAAAGCTCAGCTAAACTAAATGATGTTCGCTGAACAGGTCACAAATCACGGACGTGGTGAATTGTCGAGGCAGGCATCCTGGCTAACTGGTCCGGCTGAGGAAGTCCACCGGCAGCAGGAAGAACGTAAAAAGCAGCAGCAGAAACACCACGGGGTTAGATTGCGACCACATACTCTCGAAGCTGCCTAGCCCACTCAACTTTGCTCAACTGTGCGCCTTTCAAAGTTCTGCAAATAAACCTCCTCATAAAAAAGTTCTAATTCGCAGTTTATTGCATTGTAGCTAGCCAGGCCATAGCTTCTAATTGGTTTACGAGTAGATTTCTTTCTTGTCACTGGCAGAATGGTTTTCGCAAACAGGTTGTTGCGCTTAAAATGAACCTGGAAGGGTAGTAATTGTATGAAATAAGTCGGCGTGTGCAGTCAAGATAAGGTCAAGTATACTTGAAGTCGAAGTAGTTGAGCGTGTGGGTAGTGTTACAAGCTGCGAGAGGTTGATGTCAATGCAAGCCTCAATAAAACTTTCACACTCAGCAATGTTACCCGGACAAGAAGGATGACCATTGAGACCTACAAATAGAAGGATAATTAAAATCACCCGACTATTAAGACGCAGCCAGGAAACCGAAATGATAAATCACAAAGTGTATTATGAAAAGCGGCAAGAAAGCCCAATTTATAATCAGGAGGTATGTAGCAGACTCCAAACACAACAGTACTATATTTTGTTTTCATGGAAAACCACGCACTTTCTAAACTCGTGCAAACGCAAATGACGTGTGGAAACTACAATTTTTCTGACAGCAAATATAACCCCGGCACCGCTGCGTTGCTGTCTATCCGGACGAAAAAAGTTAAAGATGGCACGCCCTCAAAACTAATGGAGTCATCAACTTCATCATTTATGCAGCACTCCGTGAGAGCAATGATATCAGCAGAGCAACAATCAATCAAAGATGAGATGTTGTGTCGCTTCGATGACACACTGCGGATGTTAGTTAGCAAAATATTTCGTTTTTTTTTTAGGAGTATGCGAAGTAGACGCGGATACATCAAGATTACCACACACCATATTGACACATGCTGGGGAACTGAAGAAAAAAAACGCTTTGCGATAGCGAATAGTTGATATGTAATTCGTTTACATTGGTGGCGTTCCCGAATGGGACTCCAGATTCAAGGGCACTGCCATAGACATATGCTGCGTCATTCACCAATTGTTTGACAAAACTCAAGCGTACGCTAACTCCAGGTTTCACGACACACTTAGAAAATTGTAGCAGATTTGCGTATTCATTGCTATCACTAAATTCGGTACATTTTGGTTTAAATACGTTTGAAAAATATCTTTCTATTTCTTCTTCTCTAAACATATTGCTATTATTGTGCTGTACTCATCAGTTGACAAACGGCTTTGTAGATGTTAATCTGGAGATGCTTTCCACTTTGACACCAAGCTTCAATTGACAAAGTTCCAAAATCAACTTCTTGGAATCCAGCCAGCTTTCAATTTCGCTTGTTATTTTTATTAAAAAAGAGAGTTATTACTACGGGACCTATTTTCTAATTATTGATCCTTCGATTGAAGATGAGACACAAGAACGTCCCAGTTTATCCCTTCTCAAGCTGGACAAAGTTCGAACTTCTAGTAGGCACTTGGTTATTCTCTAACAGTGATACTAGCTCTTCCAAAGATTTGATCGTTCCTTTAGTTTGTTTCTAATTAGCTTCTATAGTTTCTTCATACTGTTCAGCGTTGTTGTTTGACCAGTTTATATATATATATATATATATATATATATATATATATTTCATATAACAAGAACTGACACGAGCTGCTCTTCCTGCAGCTTCGTCATAGGCTCGGGATTAGATTCAATATCACCAGCCAAAAACAAAATTGAACTCAACCACAGTGACTTGCGAATTCAGAACGGCGTTCTGCCGAGTTTAGCACACCAATGATTAGCTTGTAGGCACTATTTGTCGAAGGGGCATGACACTTTAAAAAGAAGGTTATTGGAACGAAAACATTTCGCATACCTGAGGTAACTAACCCTCAGCACAAAGCCGTGTGAGTAAGGCATGGCGTAAGTGCCGTGCCCCAGTGGCGAAGGGGAAGCAGGGTCCTTTTGCGGATGGTAATTCCACGGTGGACGCAGATGCATCCCTTGGCGATTCAACCAATGTAAGCACTCAGGAATGATCACCACTGAGATTGACTGATTAGATAAAGGCGACGAGTCATCTCGTAGCCGAAGCAGTGTGAATTCAGCTGTCTCACACGAGGAGGTGTACACCGATTTGCAATGAAGCTTGCTGAAGATAGTGCCAGGAAGGAAAACACCTGCAGCATAAAGATGTTTGAGTGTCGTGCCCCTCTTTTTCAAGCCAACCCATATAACCATGTGGGTTGCTTCGAAAGAAGACTTCCGCTAACACGGCCCTTGTAATATACAGACACGAGAGGGAACATTTTCAGATAACAGAAGAGTCAGCGCCTCTCCAGCAGTTGAAGATGCCAACTCTTTAGGGTGTCCCGCGCCTGAGAGAGGCTACAAACATCCTTGAATGTCACGGTACATTGAAATCATATAGTACACATACATTTTTTTTAATATTTTTTCTTGGAAATAATATATTAAACTGTGAAGCAAAATTCGCACGTACATAACGACGAACTTTTAAGATGACTTTTTTGCAGAGTAAATGAACCTGGGAACGTCATATGGCCAATAATCACGCCGCATGTTGGACACACCCATATTTCTCTTCAGGTGACTGCGAGCACACATCCAAAAATCTCCTGCATGCAACACGGCGCGCGTTGCATTATGTAAATTATTTGCCATTGGAAAAAAGTGGCATGGTGTCAGTTTCAGTCGCTCGTTTGACAAAGTACAGCATCACAGAACTATAAAAATAAAGCCAGCGCTCACTTCACCTTTATGAAACCCCCATTGATGCACGGACCTACATATGACATAAGGGCCTGCTAGTGTCTATAAAGGTATATCTGTACTAGTCGCCGTGTCCCATATCTCTATATCGGTCCGACTACCACACCAGAGCACAGCTTGGGCCTCCAAGCTCAGTGATAATTAACGAAAAAAGGTAATTGAGAAGCCTATGGAAAAGGATGACTGGCGCAGTATACTTCTTCCATGCGGCATTGTATCTCCCAAATAGCCCATAGGTTTGGCAGGGTGGCGGCCAGTGGCTGGTGATGGGTTAAACCAGCCTAAACAGCAGACAGCCATCTGTCATAAAAATACACTGGTGAACCTATTTCCTCCGACGACTTTGTTTTCTATTTTCAATAAATGGCAAGATGGCTTACCGTTACGGGCCTGCCTCCGACTGCCCATTTTGCTACCAGCCGCGAGTCTTAAATATGTACAATATTCTGCAAAGCAAACAATGATCTACGTTCACATGGTCAACGGCTTTGAAATCGGCCCAGCAGGAAACTGGCCAACAGCTGCGCGTTTTGTTGCCGCTCGCCACACCCAAATATGTGTACAGCATCATCGCGACAAAGCATTCCCGGAATCTACATAGTCAATGGCACGAAAACCTGCTAAGCAGGAGGCTTGTCACCGGCTGCACCTTTTGCTCTTGACCACCTGTCCGAAATATATGTACAGAACCTGTCCGCCTAACAGGGACCATCATCTTCTTGGTGTAAGGCTGCAGAAACCGTACGAGTAGAAGGCTGATGACTGGCAGCATGTTTTGCTGCCGGCCACCAGTTGAACATAAGTATACCGCATTTGAACGGCGAATAAAGAACGGCATCCACAATGTGGATGGCGGCAAACCTCTCCACAGGAGCAGGCTTGTCACCGGCTGCGCGATTTTCTCCTGGCCACCAGTAAAATATGTGCACAGCATTCACCCGGCAAACGGTATTCGGCGCACACTTTGTTTATGGCTGCAAAAAGCTGCCCTGTAAGGGGGCGGCCACTAATATCGCGTTTTACCTTTTTATAAAATCTAATTTGTATTAGAAATTTCTGCGTACAATAAACGTATTTGAATCACACAATATATATAAGCATATAAAAGAACCAAATAAGAACCATATATGGCTTTTAAATATTCTGTATGATTCATATATGTTTATTGGACAAAAATATATCTCATAAAAATGGCCATTTCACTTAAGCCTCGCTGGTCATAATGTGCCGAAATATATGAGCAGTAGGTCTTAAAAAAATATTACTTAATATGATTACACCCTCTTAGTTGGGGGAGCATAGGTAACCTGATGTTGCCTGATCAGGCTAAAGAACCCTCGACTTTTACGCAGTAGACAAAATAAGCAGATACGAAATTTATCAACAAATGCAATCAATCAATACATATTGCCACGCGCGTCGACTAGCAAGCACCTGCATGACCGAATCACTACCGCGCTTGAGTGTCCTGCGAAATGTCTAGCTTCGAGGCCAGTCAGTGGATGTTTTTCTTGTTTATTTTTTCAACTTGAGTACTCGTAATTTTGAAGACATTCTCATCTGTTCAAGTTCCGAATGTTCTACGCGCCAAAAGTTCTACGCCAAATGTCCCAAAAACACACGCGGGTACATAAGGGACTCGATCCCCATAGAGAGCGTAGTCAGTCTCGCCCCAGCGTTCGATCCTGCCTCCCACTACCACCGACTCCGCGGCATCGCTGCCCTCTTGCCTTCCAGCAGAGACATCCCGGACATTCGCGAGATAATTCGCTACGTCGTCCGGGAAGAGCTGAGTAAGCTCCTGCCTGCTGACAACCAGCCGGCTTCACGATCAATTGCCAAAGTTGTCCGCGAGGGAGTTGAGCGGGCACTCTATCTGGAGGCTCCTGCCAGCGTGGCAACACACGAGGAGCACTCCCTGACTTCCGCCGCAGTAGCTCTGAGATCGACGCGAGCTGCCGCGCAGTCTTCCACGCCGTCGCGGCGTGAGCCAGATCCGCAGACCTTCCCGAGCCGGGAAGGGCAGCCCCAGCTTGTCTGAACTGAACCACCCGCGCCTAGGACGACGGGTGTGTGGCGCACGACCGATCGACGACCGCTTTTTTATCACTGCGCCGAGGCAGACCACGTCTTCCGGAGGTCCTCGCAACGACAAACGGGCCTGCGAGGTTTTGCACCAAGCGACCAGCGACCCCGCCTTGGGGACCAACCAAGACACATATAGAAGTACCTCTGACGACCCCTGTCCCCTGTGCCCACTCCATCCCAAGGTTCCCGTTCGCCCTCACCCCGAAGTGCGCTCTCGCCCTTCCGCCGCTTTCGTAGGGAAAGACTGTCCCCCTATTTCATCGGGAAAACTAAGTTCGGCAACGCCTGGAGGTATCGTTGCCCAAGACGACCGAACAGCCTCCGAGATCGACGAAGAGCTTCCATTCTCCCGACGCTAGGCATCGCAACGACGCACCTTAAACGCTGCCCAACAACCTCAACGTTAATATCGACGACCATGGCACTCGGGGACACCGAAGGAGACTACTCAGTCTTGAGTGGGAGGATCTCTCGCCGCCTGCGAAAAGTGAAAACGCCGTGGGAAGGCCCTCAAATACGAACCGCCGGTGATGAGCTCATCACGCAAAGTGGGGAAATGCACTTCTCGCGTCAAAATCTACGGTGAGACGTGCCCTTTGAAGTTCGTCGTCCTGAAAGACTGCGCTAGGGACGATATCCTCAGAATGGACTTTCTCTGCGAGTATGGTGCCGTCATCGACCTCGGAGTGAACCGGAAGACGCTATGAAAACCTGTTTCACAGCCGGAGGAGCCCAAATTGACGTCATCAGCGGCCCGAGTCCTCGCAAGCCACGTAAACTTACTGCCGCGATTCACTGTTTTCGTACCTGTCGGGATCACCGAAGCTTTCTGCGTCGAAGTTTTGCTGGAGGGGAGCCTCCAGTTGCTTTTAGGAAGAGGAATATGCGTCGTTAGAGGAGTAGCTGAACTTCCGGATGGGCACACTGTGGTCCTCTTGACGAACTTGTGGCAAGAAACGCAACACCTCACTTAAGGCTCAGCTGTGGGCTACGTCGACGAACTCCGAAACTCCGCCGAAATCGCCGCGATTCCGAAAGAATAATCGCCGCCTCAGCAAGACTAGGCATTGCAAGCGCAGCTCGAGATTGACCCTAAGATTCCTGGCCCGAGACGGTGGAAGCTGAGTAACCTCCTCGCCGAATATAACGACTGCTTCGAGACGCCGTCGAAGGTGCGCAAAACCACCGTCACAAGGCATCGCATCGTTACCGAGGACGGCGCGCTCCCCGTGCATTGATTTTCATACCGAGTCTCCGTCAAAAAAAGGGAGGTCATCCAGGAGCATGTGCAAGAAATGCTGAGCGACGACATTATTCAGCCTTGAAGCAGTCCGTGGGCCTTTTAAGTAGTACTCATTAAGAAGAAGGGCGGAGTGCTTTATGTTCTGTGTGGACTACAGGCAGCTGAACGCGGTGACGAAAAAGACGTCTGCACAACTCCCCGCATAGACGACACGCAAAATGGGCGGCTCCACTCCCGATATTTTTTTAGCGATGAACCTGAAGAGCGGCTTATGTCAGATAGAAGTCGACGTACGGGACCGAGAGAACACAGCCTTCGTCGCGCCGGATAGGCTGTACGAGTTCATTGTGATGCCCTTTGGACTATCTAAGGCATGAGCAACTTTTCAGCTTGTCATGGACACCGTATTGGCAGTACTGAAGTGGAAGAGGTGTCTCGTCCACCTCGAAGATGTCGTAGTGTTTTCCGGCGACTTCGACGAGCACTTGCGACGACTCCGAGCTGTTGCCCCAGCTATACGGACCGCCGGACTCACCATCAAGCCGTCAAAGTGTCGGTTCGCCTATGACTAACTGAAGTTCCCCGGTCATGTGGTTAGTACCGAAGGCGTTCGCCCTGACCCAGAAAAGACTCGGACCGTCGCAGCATTTCCAGTGCCGACAGACAAGAAGGACGTGAAAAGATTCCATGGACTATGTCAATACTATCGGCGTTTCGTTTGGGATTTTGCAAGGATTTCCACACCGCTCACAAATTTCATGAAGGACGCCGACAAGTTGGAATTGAACCAAACCAGGCATTCGACGAGCTGAAGCGACGTTGCTGTTCTGTCCTGTTCTTGGACATCACGATCAGAGTGTAGAAACTGAGATTCACATGGACGCAAGTAACACAGGACTTTGCGCGGTACTCGTTCAAGTGCAAGAAGGCACCGAGCGAGTCATCGCCTACGCGATTCAGACACTGTCCAAGACGGAGACAAACTACGCCACGACTGAGAATGAATGTCTAGCCGTCAGCTGTGCAATCACGAAGTTCCTCCCGTACTTGTACTGGAGCCCGTTCTGCGTAGTCACGGACCACCACTCGCTCTGCTGGATTGCGAACCTCAAGGACCCATCGGGGACGCCTTACTCGACCGAGCCTCGACTACAAGAATTCAACATGACTGTGGTCTACAAATCAGGCCCTAAGCACAGCGACGGCGTTTGAATATTATGGCGTCTTTGTGAGCCCTGACGTCACCTTTCACAAAGACGCACCGCCCCTAAAAAATATTAATATTTTTAAACTTTTTTTTTGCGAAATAGGTTATAGTATAATTTAGAAACTTGCGCACAGGTGTCTTAAGCGCCGTTCACATATATGTGACCGAGTAAGACCGAGAGACCAGACCGGTTTTAAGCTTCTTGCGACGTCTTAGGGCCGGATGCGCTGCAGAGCAGCTGGTCCTAAGACGTCGCAAGAGGCTTAAAAACCGGTCTGGTCTCTCTCGGTCTTACTCGGTCGCAAGAGTGTGAGCGGGCTTTTACACTCATTTGAGTGCGGGGGCTGGATATTCCACCAAGAAAACTTTGGGGCCAACATAAGGCGGGTGTCAAACATTTTCATAGAGAAGATCTTGTTTCTTCTCTGCTTCGTTGTAACTTGCAGTTTCGCCAATGACATAATTAGCTTTGATTTGTTTATAAGACTACTTTGGGCCCTTAACTGATGTGATAACTAAAACTAATATTGCACTGATCCGTCAGCGTCCTGGCATTTATTTAAAAGAACAAGGGGGCCAACGCAAGGCGGTTCTTGTTGCTCCATTCAGTCAAAATTTATCAAGGTTTACATGTCTAAATAAATATATACTCAATCAATACTCCACGCTTTCAAGACAATTTTCTAGCAACATTCTTAGAAAATACTGATATTGTAGTGGCAATATTTTTCAAGGCTGAAGCCTTTAGCTCATGGTCTTATCCTTGGTATTTTCACCTGTTCAGCAAGAGTTCGTGCAGCCGACGTGCGTCCCTGCGTGAAAAGCTCCAGCTTGCACTCTACACTGCATTTATTTATCCGGTGCAGCGGATGCGGATTCGAATCGGGTCGACAACAATACCAGCTCGCGCTTGATGTTTGTAATCGCAGAATTGGAACTCGTGGTTAACATGTCAGAAACCTGAGACGCAAGAACTAAAATAACAAAAAATGTAAATAAAAAGATAACAGTATAAAGAATGTGAATACACTATACAAGCAAAGATGTGTTTTGAACGGAAATAAATCTGCCGCATGAGATATATCGCGAATGTGAGTTTTAGCACTCGAGATATGGTTATTGGTGCGCGTAGCCACGTGCGTGTAAGTCGCGTTCTAGCGAGCTGCGCGCCCGATGCGGCTCGCGTGACGCGATTTTGAGACTTAAACAACAACAAAAATATTAAAAGATATAAAAAAGGTTTTCTGCACGTTTGTTAAAAATCAAACAGAGATGACTTTCTTTCTCATATTTGTTTTCGTCAACCTGTATTTTGAGATGGTTTTACTAACGTATCCGCCACTGCGTTCATACGTAGATCTGGTACTCCCTAGTTATAAACATGGAAGTATTATCTGGTGTTTATTATTATGACAAAACGGCGGTAATCACTGAACGTCGGAAAATGAAGAGCAGTAAAACAAACAACGTGCGCGTCGTCCTGGTACAGAGGTGCTTCTCAAAAAGAGCCTCGTTGGTTGCGTCGTTCGAGCACGGGTGTACGGTCAATCGCTGCACCCGCGGCCGTGCCTATGAGCTCCCGGCTTTTCAGAATTCGCCGGATCGAGCGATAGCTTTCTTCTTTGTGATTTGTATTCTCCGTTCAGACGTCATCCAGTTTGCGCCGGAAATGTAGTACATCGTCCTTCGGCTCCGATACCCTTTCCCCGTCGAGAGTGCCGCACGGGGGAAGAGGACAACGCTCCGGCAAAGCGAAGCAGCACTCACGGACGCGTTCCGGCGCGCAGACTGAAACGGCGCACGCGCGCGCGAGGGAACATTGAGAACAAGGTCGAGCTGCTGAACTACATTACGACCTCATCATTTTAACCAGCTTCATCTCGGAAAGAGCAGAAGCATAAAATAAATTAGGGAAACAAGCATCAATTCATTGGTGCTTTATTTAGCTGTAGTTGGGAAAGAGATCGACTTATAAGTACGTTTTTATATATTGTTGTTACATATTAATGTTAAAGTGACGGCTTGCGCTTCTGTTATGTTCTAAGTGCAGAAGTCAGGGTGTGACAAGACAACCGATTCGACTAATTCGCAATTTTGAATGTAAAACAATTAATTTTGAATTCCTGCTGCTTGATTTATCAATGAGGTGCCAATGTCTAAGTTAAAAGATTCAAAAACGTATGTACAGTGGTTATCGCTTCAGGATTATTTAATAATTGCATGTACTGTCTTGGGGGCTTTCAGTGTGCTTTCTATTTTAAGAAGCGCTGGCTGCTGCTTTTCTTGTACATGTTAGTAGCGCACCGCAAGCGTTACGATTACGGCCTGAATTGATCAGAACACCGCAGACAGAAGCACGAAGCAAATCTAGAGATTAATAGTGAGTTTTAGTACGCGTATAATAGCGAACCCAACCATTATGCCTTTGGAACAGCGTTGTATGTTCCACACTGGGCGTGTTCGGAGCCAAAACTGCGGACTCGGATTAGTGCACAGACACGACGTGCTTCGCATCGTGGAGCCCGTCATGCAAACGCAAATTCACACCGCTTGCGTTTTTCGCATACACAAAATCGTCTTTGTAAACAAACCGTAGCGGCCCTGGCTGCACGTGTGCAGCGGCGCGCATTCGCGATGGTATGTCATCATGAAGCTTCGCGTCCTGCATCAACAAACCACTGGAATGTAATGTCGGCGTCCATCTAAGGCCCCAGGCTGTCATTCGCATTTGAATAGTAGAGTCTACGATTCCTAGCAATATCGTACTACTTTAATGGCCTCAGCAAAATTATCGAGCCTCGTTGCAGCACGAAACATCCTGTAAACCTTGTAAACATTGTGACGTTCGACTATTCATTTCGCGTGAAGTCCGCAGAAAGAACGCTGCCTGATTCATATGATAACATTTCCCCCACTATTTTCAGTAGCGATGTCGCTCAGGCTACACAAGCGTGGACGGCAGCTTCGATGTCCGACGTCGATACTGAAGATCGTAAGTATAAGCAGAATCGGTCCAAGTGAATTAGGAATAAAATGATTGTGATGGCCACTCGTAACATAAATCGACATCTCCTTGTTTCCACTGTTTAGACCAATCCAACTTACACAAATAACTTTCCAACTGAAAAGCTTTCTGATACTTGAAGTTGTGATAGCAACGTTTGGTCTAATGGCCACTGTCGGTTGAGTGTGCAGACGGCAGTTTGAAGAGTTTGAAAGACCAGGAGACAGTTTGAATAATAAGGCAGCCGTTCGAACAGGACGGCGGACTGAACCTCGTTAGCGGGTGCTCCGGACAACTTGACAGTATCCGCGCGTGCATGTTTGAACAAATTAAATAAATCTGAATACCACACTTATCAGGAGAATTAAAATTAACGTTTTTTCCTCAAAAGCAATCGTGCTGGGGCGATGAATGAACTTACCTCTTCATGGCATCTACCCCCGTTTTCGGGCAAACCGAATAGACAGACAACATATTAAAACTAATCTTAACACCTTTCCCGGTTTGTCTGCTACAGTTCCAGTCTTCGGTGTTTGAACGAGAGCCAGGTTTTAGTCTGGGTCGTTCCAAAACAACTTAAGAACGCGCCTCCGCATGGCTACTTATGTCCACACCCCCGACCGGAAAATAGCCCGAAGATCCACCTTCGAGCGTTGACGTAACATATTTGAGTCGGTGCGTGTGATATACAAAGACTCTCTGTTAAAAGCCACAATATGTGGTTGCTTAAAAGGGTTGACAATTTAAAACTGCATCTTATTTACTGGGGTTTCAAAATTTAATAACTGGAGTAGTTCTAAGGCACTCAAGATTAATATTATTAATTAATGGTAGATATACAAAAACAGTAAACTCTCAACATTTGTTTATTTTTAGTTTTTGTGTTGTGCCGTATATATATATATATATATATATATATATATATATATATATATATATATATATATATATATATATACCTTTACGGACGTGTTGCAAAGTTAATTCATTTTGCAGTAAACAAATTGCATTGTTGTGTTGCTGGTACTGAACAAAAAAAAATCTTGAGAAATTTGATACAAGTGATTTGATTTCCAATTCCTCAAATTATTTTTTTTAAGTTTATATTTAGAAAATAGTTCCCAAGTAAGAGATACAATCGATTTCATTTAATTCAAACTCAACGAAAGAGCGCAACTGTGGAATTATATTACTGATATTTACTGCAAAGTTTCTAAACATGCCGTATGAGTGGCAAAAGAAGTATATATGTTTTAAACACACACCGAAAAGATAGTCTTTGTGTACGTATCAATTACACTGAACAATAAAAATTCTCCCAGAAGCGTGTTGGACGTCCAAAACCCGAATATAATATTATTTACGTGTCTAAAGCCAAGGGAATGGCGTGTAAAAACTCATAATAAAATCATTTTACTTTTTTCTACAAGAGAAAGTTTCACCCTATCTAAAACTCTTAGTGACTATGTGAAATGCTAACTCAAGGGTGAGGTTCGACACGAGCGCATGTTAAGCGTTTTGCTGCTTCTCGAGTTTACACAAATTGAACACCAGCCCCATCCGATTGCTGACATAGTACACGTGTTCAAAATGTGCACCCTGTTTCCTCTTTTTAGTGACGCCGAACAGTCAGCAACAAAGTCATTGCTCTCTAGAGCATGGTGCAAGAGCCCAGCGAACAAAGAACTGATGTACGCTCGGTACTTCTCGACAACAGCGGCCCGGTAGCGATAAAGTCGGTTTGCGGCCACTCTCTACCCATACATATCCGCTCAGCTGCACTTCTTTTTTTAAATCTTGTTCTCGAAATCTATCAACTGTGCAAGCACTAAACGCTCCCTGGCATGACTTGTAATGAAACATATAAATGTACAACAAAATACAAACATTTTTTTAGGAAAAATTACGCCGGTGAAAGCCATCATACACTGCTTCCCAGTGAGTTGACGCATGCCACCGCTACACACGGATTTTATAATTTTATTCTTGCGTGAATAACGACAGTTTGATCAGAACTGCCTAGACTGCATGATTGCAATTCAGGTTGCTGTCCGATTGAAACTGCGTCTTCTACTATCAAGGTAATCGACGCTAATATGTGTTTTATGAAATTTACGATTTCTAAATGGTTCATTTCAAGCATATTGGTCTAGGGCATGCATAGTGAGATCTATCTGGAGGCTCTTATTTTCAAACGATAATAATGGCTATAAGCTGTGATCGGTTAACTGATAAAAAAAAGTGTTTTAAGGGTGTGTTTTCGAGGCGGCCATTTTAAATGGGTAGGAAGCTGTTTCATATTTTTGTTATATATATATATATATATATATATATATATATATATATATATATATATATATATATATATATATATATAACGGGCATGGTGGCGGGGGGCCGAAGGCGTGGGGTATAACTGAGAGGAAAAGCAAAACCCTTGATGATGACAACAGCAACAACGGGTGGTTCCATCAGTTGCTGTTGTCTCAGTTTTTCTATCATATATAGGTGTATATATATATATATATACATATATATATATATATATATATATATATATATATATATATATATATATATATATATATATATATATATATATATATATATGCCCCTGTTCAAGAGTAACTTCTTGACCATATTGCTCCAGCTCTTGAGGATTCGAGGGCAAGTTGATATAAACTGCAGTGGCATATTTTATGTAAAAAATTCCAAACACCGCATTTTTTAAAACTTTACAGCGTTTGTGAGAGTATTATAGTGGGGAAAGGCAAATTCAAAATAATTTAGATGCCCAAAACACTTAGTGGTTTATACAATCCTAACTCAAAAAGGTGCATTACCCGCAGGAAATAACTTGTACATTGAAACAAAAGCAAGATCCCAAACCAGCGTAAATCTATACACACTCGTGAACATATAATCGCGAACTGGAAGTTCGTAGAAACAATAAGTATTGAAAATTTGACATTGCTTGAAAAAATGGTGAGTTTACATTTGTTGAGATTATGTCTTCAGTTAGCTGATTCCAGTTGAGTGCAGTGCAAGGGGAAAAAGAGTATTTGTACTGTACATATCTCTTTTGCTTTTGAAATACCCAATTTTTGTTTACCACCCAGTCGCCTAGAGATGAAGTGAGGTAGAAGTAAATATTTTGTTTTGTCAATTCAACACTGACTGTAATATATGCTGTGGAGGAATTTGACTCGGAAGCATTGAAGAGGGCTCCGTAGAGGCTGCCACTTGAGCTCGCGTTTCAAGGCAGTTACACTTTGCTACCCGAGTATCCATGAGAGAGATATCTGGCGGCTATGTTTTGTATTAGTTCTAGATTTTTTAACCAGATACTGCTGTTGCGGGTCCCAAAACTCTTAAGCATATTCTAGAACAGGGCGAATATTTGTGAGATACAGAGTTTTTGAACTTCATGAGGAGAACCTTCGTAAATACGTTTGATGTAGACGCATTCGATTAACTTTATCAATAATATGCACTATGTGAAAGCGCCAGAAGAGCCTTGGAAAAGTAGTCATGTAAATATTTTACTTGTCGTGACATGTTTATGGGAATGTCGTTAATCTGGAAGATGTTGATGAAAGGGTTTCGGTTTTAGTTTTTTTGAACCAAGTGACATTTATTACCCCTTAAATCAGTCCAATAGTGCTACACCAGTTATTTATGCGCTCGAGGGCGGCTTGCAAATGGATACAATCATTCAATGCACTTACGGCACGATAGATTATCCATTTGTCAGCATCCATTCGTATACTAGAGAAAAAAAAAGTCTACATCAGTATCATTTATAATATTAAAAAATGAAAGCCGTTTACAACTCCCTGTAACGCCGAATTAGAGCGCAGCTCTTGAGGAGGAGAAGGCACGGGGAGAGGGGGTCACGTGACCGTGGGCAGGTCACGTGGCCTGGGAGTCCACGTGACTTCGGGGGTCACGTGACCTGGGGGTCCTGTGACCTCGGGGAGGGGCGGCCACGTGGCCTGGGGGTCATGTGACTTAAGTACACGTAGCAGAGCGCGTTGAAAACTATAGAATACACAGAAAGAATAAAACACACGAAGGACGAACACAGACACACACAGTTCTTTCAGTGAGCAGCGAAAATTTATGAGATGCCCATGATGCTACGACCGTGAACTTCTAAGATTTGAAAGAAAGAGAACGAAATATTAAACGAAAATAAAGAAAATGAAAATGCCCAGATTTAAAATAAAACAAAATTGCTCAGAATTTTAAAATACCAAAATAACGATAAGACATTTCTGGAAACTTACCCCTTAACAAAGGGGAAAGAAAGAAGAAAAAGAAAACAAAGGAAAATTAACCCCTGAATTAAGGGGAAAGGAAGAAGAAATTAACCCCGAAAACGGGGATTTATTAATTTGCCTTCTTTTCCTTTCTTTTGTTCCTCCTTTTCCCCGTTTTCGGGGGTTAATTTCTTCTTCCTTTCCCCTTAATTCAAGTGTTAATTTTCCTTTGTTTTCTTTTTCTTCTTTCTTTCCCCTTTGTTAAGGGGTAAATTTCCAAAAATGTCTTATCTTTATTTTGGTATTTTAAAATTTTGAACAATTTTGTTTTATTTTAAATCTGGGCATTTTCATTTTCTTTATTTTCGTTTAATTTTTCGTTCTCTTTCTTTCAAATCTTTGAAGTTCACGGTCGTAGCATCATGGGCATCTCATAAATGTTCGCTGCTCACTGAAAGAACTGTGTGTGTCTGTGTTCGTCCTTCGTGTGTTTTATTCTTTCTGTGTATTCATGTGACTTGGGGGGTCACGCGACCAGGTGGAGGTCACGTGGCTTGGGGAACACGTGACCTGGGGGGCCTGGGGGTCATGTGTACAGGGGTCACGTGACCTGGCGGTTACGTGACCTGGGGTTCACGTGACCTTACGGTTACGCCGATGGCGACGGCGACGTCGACGCCGCTCAACCCGGAAACAGGCGCCTAGGAGCTGCGCTTTAAAATAAACGCTTTTCCAATAAAGAGCCATGAGGTACACTAGAAAAAACAGAAGTAAAATTAGATCATTAGCCATTAATTAACTGCTTGGTTCCACCTATTAGATAATATGCGAACCATATTATCTAAGAGGAACCATAGGGGCGCATTTTTGCACAGGCATTACGTGAGCTTTTTCGAGTAAAAAGGCAAACGACTATCTTTTAGAGATCTCGTAAATAGGACGAACAAACATGAAAGCCGTTCACAACTCTCTTTAACACCGAATTAGAGCGCAGCTCTTGAGGAAGATTAGGGAAGGGTACTGAGGGGAAGGTATACCCCTCGTCTCCACATCGCCTTCTCATCCTGTCTGCTACTCCTGCCTCCGAGCGGCGTCGCCGTCACCTCATGAGGGTCACGTGACCTCACGGGGGTCACGTGACGTCACCGGGGTCAAGTGACCTCACAGGGTCGCATGACCCCTAGTGGAGACCACGTGACGATGACGATGACGTCATCCGCATCTTCATTGTATGACATCCTCAGTGGCGTCACCAGTAACGTCACGTGTGACGTCATTGTGAGGACGTCATCGTCACCATGATGATATCATCGTCATCGTGAATTATGACGTCATAAGTGACGTTTTTCAATGACGTAGCTCATAACGACGCCGACGGCGACGGCATTGCTGTCGGCGTCGTTGTAGCCATTGGCGTAGCCGCTTGGTACATTATAAGACACGCAACATCACTATTGACGTCACTGATGACGTCATCAGTGACGATGCTAATGCCGATGCCGATGACGCCATCAGGATCGTCACTCATGACGTCATCATTGGTGATGAAGATGATGCCGATGATGTCATAAGTGATGTCACTGATGACGTCACCAGTGATGACCACGATGCCGGTGCCGATGACGTCATGATTGACGGTGAAGATGCCGATGCCGATGACGTCATCAGTGGAGTCACTGATGACGTCACCAGTTATGATGCCGATGCCGATGCCGATGATGTCATGAGTGACGTCATTTGTGATGGTGACGATGACGATGACGTCAGCATAACTGGTGATGTCATCGCCATCGTAATCGTCACGGATGACGTCATCGGCATTGGCATTGTAATCGTCATCGTCATCGACACTGGTGACTTTACCAGTGACGTCACTGATGACGTCATCGGCATCGGCATCGGCATGGTCACTGGTGACGTCATTAGTTACGTCACTAACGAGGTTATCGACATTGGCATCGACATCGTCATCATCACTGATACCATCATCAGTGACGTCACGCGTCTCATAATGCAGCGCGCGGTTACGCCTACGGCGACAGCGACGCCACCGGCGACGTCGCACAAGCCGGAAACGGGCACCTAAGAGCTGCGCTCTAAAATTTAACATGTTTACAATTCCCTGTAATGCGAAATTAATGTGCAGCTCTTGAGGAGGGGAGGGTATGCCCTCGTCGAGCAGGAAATTATCAAAAATGAGCAGGACATTTTCGCCAAATTTTTTGCTAAAGTTATCGAAACTTTTCCTGTTAAATTTACGAGTGTAATTTTCTTCATAGATTTAGCAAAGTTTTTCTTTTTATATTTTGCGGGAAATTTTGCGAAATTTTTCCGCTAAATTTAGCTGAAATTTTTAAGTTAGATTTGGCTGAAATTTTGGAGAACATTTTCCCTCTAAATTTAGCGAGGAAATATTCCCGCTAAATTTAGCGGGAAAATTTGGCAGCATTTTTCTCACTAAATGTTGCAGAGAAATTGTTTGGTAAATACCCCTGCTATAGTTAGCGGGACAATTTAAGTGACAGCAGAAGTGCAACGGAAAAGTAAATTATGCATGCCTCCTTTTAGAGCGCAGCTCTTAGGCGCCCGTCTCCGGCTTCAGGGGCGTCGCCGTCGCCGTTGGCGTCGGCTAACCGTGAGGTCACGTGATCCACCTGAGGTCACGTGACCCACCGAAATCGAGATGACCCCCCCCGAGGTCACGTGACCCCCATGGCGGAGTACCAGTCAGGACGACGAGGTGAGGAGGGGTATACCCTTCCTTTAGTACCCTTCCATTTCCCCCCCAAGAGCTGCGCTCTAATTCGGCGTTACAGGGAGTTGTAAACGGCTTTCATTTTTTCTGAAAATTTGGAGCAACTCTTTATATATTCAACGTTGTTTAATTTTTCTTCCAGTTTTGTTGAGATTACTTTGTGTGGTATGAGGTGTCGATTAAGGCAGGGAGCCTATTTTTAAAAATGTTAAACAGGTTTTAAGAACCAATCTAAAAGCTGTGCATTTCAAAAAATGGCAAAAAAAATATATACAAGTCCGTCATCAATGCTTGCGTAATTGCCCTGATCAAAAAAATAAACACTAGGCGGGGGCTGCCGTGCTGATAGTGCACCTTTACAAGTGTGTATTTGCATTAAAAATGTCATGGTCGCTAATCTCCCAAAGGTGTGTGAATGCAGAAATAACTGTTCCAGATTCACAAATGAGGTCTAGCGCACTCGCTCTGCTGATGACCACTCTGTTTGGTTCATTGGCGTATTAGGATAACCAAAGCTTGAAACAAAGTGAGAAAACGTATATTTTATCAAAGAACCGGTACTTAACAATTCCTTACCAATTTATATTAGGAAAGATAAAGTCACCACCAAGTACAATATAGCCACTTGAAAAGGGAGAGGGGTGACTCTACGAGGGTCGAACCTGCAGGTCCACTCAACATTGCTTTTTTTTGTTTGTTTTTATTTAGTGACATACACACAAATGAATCGTACAAAACTGATTGACTTGTCTCGAAAACGCGTTTTCACTACGAGAAAAAAAAATGCTTCAAGTTTGCACGACGGCACTGCTCCCATCGCGAATTGCATTAGTTGCCATCTTTGCGGTCCTGTGGAAGGCAGGCAAAGAGTGGTAGGCTATAAATGTTTCCTGTTTCATGTAACACACCAAAACTTAAGTTGACTACTTGCAAGTATTATGTGCTTTATGATTTTTAAAAATATATAAAAAATTCGGACTTTGAGATTAGGTGACACGGATTGACTAATTTCCAGGCCTTCTGCCTCTATATGTGTGGCATTTGCAAGTTTGAAAACAACACATAATATAGGCCAGGGCATCAAAATTATTTTCTGAAAAAATATGAACTTCCGATAAAATATCAACATCGAAAAAAAGTATTTAAAAAACAAACAACACATTTTCAAAAAAAAATGCGGCGCGAAAACCTCTGAGTGAGCTATGTGCTGCGTGCATTGAGTGCACAACGGCGTTGTCTGTCGCTTCTCCCTTTGCTTCGTATGCACTGCCAAACCAACTGGAGCCCGAAGATTTCGCAATGCTGTTGTGAACGAGGAATTTCCCCGGTGACGACCAACGCCAGTTGCCACGAACGATGCAGAGTAAAGTTCACATGCCGTGAAGCTATGCCTCTGTGCCTTTCCTGGGCATACACACAAACACACAAATATCCAGATGATATCACTGCCGCGAAGACATCACTTCTGCCACCGCGCATTCGAAAAGAGCCTAGCTGAACTGTCGCGGTAATCCACCTTGATGCGCTCAGAGTTGTGGATTCTCTTAATATTCTTCACGGGGAAGCGTTGACGAGCCGTCATATTTAGGTCGTTACGTTTTTAGGCGTAAGTAAATAAGCGCATAGAAAACTGTTCGTGCCGGAGTTAGGCTGAAGACTGCTCGAGTCTCGTTGATGGCACGACGTCTCGGGTACGAAGGAACGGGGCGCGTATGTTACGGCGGAGCCAAGGAGGATGTGTACGTTTGCCCCGCGGTAAACGTGAGCTAAAATATCTTACCACCTCCTGAGAGTGACAGCGACCGCCATCCACGTATATGTGCCGCGTAACAAACGTAAACCTCTTATTTTACTTTGCCGTAACATAAGCGCCCCGTAGCCTTGTACAAATGGCGTCGTTCCTTCATTCCGTACAGTCTTAATAAACGAAATATGCGAAGTCCAGGCGCGATCAAGGAGAGTAGATTTTCACGAGCGCCTGTAAAAAGCGAAAATAAAAAATTAAAAAAATCAGCAAATACATTCTTTTTGGCAGCAAGCTACAACACATAAATTTCTTATTTGTGACTAAAGAAATGCTGCTTTTTCGCGAAAAATAAAAATAAAAAAAAGATACCAGCAGTGGGGTGAAGTGAAAAAGGCAGGACTCAAGACGCTTCGCAACCGCCACTTTGACCGTTTAGAACTTTGGGACTAAAGCAAATGGGGCAATGTATTTTTGTTCGTTCTTTTTGCCTGGCCTAAGGAGGTTGTGCCCCAAAGACTTAATAAGATCGAGACCATTTTTTTTTAGTCTAAAATGTTTTTTTGAAACTTTGTTTTTTTTAATACTTTTTTTTCTTTGTTCATATTTATATCAAAAGTTGATAATTTTCAGAAATAATTTAAATGCCCTGGCATATATTATATCTCGTTTTCAAACTCGCTAATGCCACACATATTGAGGTAGAAGGCCTGGAAATTAGTGAATTTGGTTTATCTAATCTAAAGATATGAATGTTTTATATATTTTTTATTCATCAAGGACATTAAATTGCATGTAGTTGACTCTAGTTTGATGTGTTACATGAAAGAGGAAACATTTTTGGCGTACCACTCTTTGCCTGCCTTCCACAGGACCGCGCATTGGGCTACTAATGCTATGCACGGTGGGAGAAGGGAACTCGCGCAATCTTGAAACATTTTTTTTCTCGTAGTGAAAACGCGTCTTTGAGACAGGAAGTTCAATTTTGTGCGAAATATTAGTGTCTGCATCACATAAAAAACCAAAAAACAATAAAAATGCTGTGTGGACCTGCAGGTTCGATCTCTCGTGGAATCGCCCAGAGCTCGTCACATGGGGATACAAATGATTCACCTTGCGTTGGGAGGCCGATAGTATGATCCCGATAGCTAGAGTTTCCCCGGAATCTAGATAAATTTTATATCAAATCGATTTACGCATTGAAAAAGGGGCATTTATTTGAGAACTTTGAAGACCGTTTGCGAATCTTTGAAGACCATTTTTGTCATAGACAAAAATGAATAGAAAGAAAGTTCTCTGCGTCAGCTATCACTTCGGTTAGCCATATTTCCGTGCCTATTACTATGCTAGTTGTCGTCGTAGCAACAAGTTCAGCGAAGTCATCAATTTTAAGGTGTTAGAGGAGAATAACATAGAGGTCGAGGACCGGACGACACGTTTCTCCAACTGGCAGCATACATTTATTTTGACATTAGTCACCAACCGCAAGTAGTCGCCGCGCAGAGTTGGAGGGGTTGAGGAGAATAGGGAAGGAAGGGAAGGTGGAGGTGGAGAGAAATAAGTTTCTGAGCCGGCGGCACTCGCAGAAGTCGCGGCGGTGGCTCGAGCAAAGAAGATTTTGTAAAGAGGGGGGGGGGGGGAGCGTAATAATGGAAGTGTCCTTGAGGTGAGATGGAGGGTGGGGAACCTTACTTCAAGTGTGGCTCGCTCAAACACAAGTTTCTTTTTCTTTTTATCCCTACCCTCCCTTCTTCCCTATCCTCTTCAGCCCTTCCAACTCTACGCGGAGACTCTCGCGATTGGTGACGGATGTCAAAATAAATGTACGCTGCCAGTTGGAGAAACGCGTCGTGCGATGCTTTCTTCTGTGTTATTCTCCTCTAACACCATAACTTCACCAGCACGCCCTATTTCCACGAGTTCATCAATTTTGTTTGTTAAGCTGTGACTGTTAATAAGCCGTACCTCAAGTTAAGACAGAGATGCTGTTACCACACCATGCTTCCCTGGTAGTAGCTATGATCCCCACTGTTGGGTGGAAACTAAGCTTCATCTTTTCATTTGTTGGTGCGTTGACTCATCCCAGGTATATACCTTGCTGTTGACTAATAATTTCTCATAACGAAAATATACTTTCTATTCTGGCTTTCGAGAATGTTTTATGCTATTACAACGTTTTTTCATACGAGCTGAACCCTACCAGAAATGTCCTCGAATATAAACACTTGTGACCCCTTCAATTTTCGATTTTTCGTTCAAATCAACAAGCTTTTCTTTCAAATCATACAGACGCATAATTACGCGTCTCGGTTTGCCATTCATTGATCGCCCAAGTCTATGGATCCGCTCGACACTGGAAACAGTAATTCATACACTCTACTTGAAAATATATTGAAGCACCAGTACTTTTAACTTTAATATACTTTAATCTTTTACCTCTTTTATTTTGCTGAACAATTAAGTTATTACGCCTTTCTCTGTTTTGTTTTTGTTGTCTACTTTCTCAGTCAAAAAATCTTACGTTCTCGGTTAGGCACTTAAGGCTTTAGTCATACCGCTCAACTTTTGATACTTATTTTACTGTTTGCTCTATTACTATTAAGCGTTTGTTAGTGCCAGACATGTGTAGATCGATTGTGGTTGCATTGATTTTTGGTGACCCGATATGCTTTGCTGATTAGATAAAATCGCGGAAAGTTGATCCTCCACAGCAGGCCCAGGCTTGAGTTGCACATCGCAACTTAACACAAGTATCAACGTGCAGAAATAATCATTGCAGCTGGTAAAACTGGTGCACACTGTTTTTGGGTAGGGGAGCACAGCACGACAGGAAATTGCTCTTGAGCGAAGATAGGAGAGAAGGTTTACCAACCTGTATTAAGAATAGCAACAGGTTTAGGGACGTCCTCATTGATATTGCGTTGCACTGCTCACTTATGATAACAGACCTTGGGGGCGGATCTATGAGACAGTTGAGGTCAATAATGATGAAGCATCCCGTTCTGCTTAAGAAGCAAGCTACGCCGCTGTAGACCAGGAATTGAAAATAGGCGCCGGAGTGGTTGAAAGTTGGTTTTCAGACCAACAGTGTTCGTGGTCAGCAGGTGATGTTGATAAGTTCTGGTCCAGGCCAAGCGCAGCGTTCCGACATCGGGTCGACACTCCAGGCAATCACCTGCATTAAGAATACGAACAGGTATATGGACGTTCGCATCGTTGCTGCGCTGCACCGCCCACTTGTTCGAACTTTATAGACATATTCGGAGCCTTATATTTTTTTATTCATTGCTTATTTTGCCTAATAAGTATGATACACCTGTGAAAATATATATATATTTGCAATGGACGGGTATCACATCAGTTGAATTATTTTCACAACCCATTTTTTTAAATATCGTGAAAAAAATGAGAGACGTTTACAACTCCCTCTCACACCGCATTAGAGCGTGTTTCCCGAAGGGGAGGAGGGAACGGTACGGAGAGGAAGGCATGCCCTTCCTGCTCCTCCATACGCTCGCGTCCTTCATCCTCCTCCCCCTCTCATTCTCCTCTCCTCCTCCTACCGCCTTTCACTCCCCCTCGTGCCGTCACTCGTGACCCTCGCGAGCACCGTAATCATCGTTAAATCACTCGTAAAGGCCTCGTGAAGGTTGTGACCTTCAGTGTGAAGGTCCTTACCTTCGTAGTGATCTTCACGAGAGCATTTCGTGATGTCACTCGTAACCCTCGTGATCGTCATGACGTCACTTGTGACCGTCGTGACGTGATTTGTAACCCTCGATATGTCACGCTTGACGTCACATGTGACGCCATTATGGGAAATATCTCATATTGCAAGGCAAGGGTCACAAGTTGGTCCCGCGCTGTGCATTATGGGATGTTTTAAATAAGCCAACTCCGGGGACGTTCGTGACGTCACTCGTGACCATCTTTACGTCACATGTGGCGTCACGTGTGACGTTATTATGGGAAACGTCCCATAATGCAACGCGTGAGTCACGAGTGTGACCCGCGCGTTGCGTTATGGGACGTTTCCCATAATTCCACGCGCGGTTACGCTGACGGCGTTCATGCCGGAAACAGGCGCCTGTTAGCTGCGCTCTAAAAAACAAAATAAGGTCATAATTTGAATCCACTTTAATAAAAGCTTATAGTGTTTGGGACGTGAAGGGGTGACGGAATTTTGAAGTAAAAAGGGAAGAGGGGAGAGTGTTGCCTGGAGGTACCACCATCAGGTAATATATTTTCATTTCATTTCATTTATTTATTTCGAAGACATCGTTACGGATACAATACATGAGCAAGGATTTTACAATGAAGAAAAAACACACAACAAAAAATAACACTATAAAAAACTAATGAGTAAAAAAGTTTACATTATCTGGCTCAAAAATGGTACCACATCATCACTCATATTCCAGCATAATCAAGAATGCAATTTTTTAAGTGCAAAAGTCGAAAAGCTTATGCTAAATCTAAGAGGGAAAAGCCATGAAAAGCAACAGAAACAAATATGACATCAGAAATTCACGTTGGCTGGTCCACGCTTAGCAAAACATTATTGGCCATGCTTAATGATTCCGTGTTTTGGAGTACATTTAAGAACATTTTTTTCACACTTCTTTTTAAACAACACCTCATCTTGTTGGGCTCGAACGGATTCCGGCAGGGTGTTCTAGTCAGAAATGCACAATAACAACGGGGATGAAGAAAAAAGATTAGTACGAGCTGTATCATTTTCCACCTACTGTGCGTTATCAGTTCTGGCTGAGATATGAACTTCTCCTAACCCTCTGCTCTTCCTACTCCACTGGCACCACATGTTTTTTTCTTTCTGGGCGGGGGGGGGGGGGGGGGGAGGGGGGTGGCGGGTAGGAACGAAAGGAAGGTAGTTTTAATGAGGAGACTTGAGCAGGGTTGCAAGGTTTTGTTTTTGTTAATTAGTATATAAAATATTTCTTTTTTGTCTTCTCTCGTGTGATTTCGTACTCTATCAAAAACCATAACGTGAAATCAGCAACGGGCCGTCTAATTGCCTCGGTGGCTCCAAGTGAAAGCGCCCGCCTACGGATCCCCAGGTGCCGAGTTCGAAAGCTTTGGCCCTGTAAAAATGCACCTAAACGTGGATCTGCTGATATCAGCCTGGCCCCATCACATTGCTTTTGCAATGATGTTTACTAACGTCCTTTGTCCAGAATTTATTCACAAGCCTTGCACTCGACTTCCTGACGTGCCAGTAAGTTGAGCTGCAGTTTTTCCCCAATTGTAATTTTCAAGCATTATATGCTGAGGGACGGTTAGCAAGGAATACTTGGCGGCTGATAAACACAAATACACGGAGATACATCTCTGTTAATAAAGTTAAACACTGAACGAAAAAAATAAGAAAGGTAGAAGTCGCATTCCGTTAGAATGGTGTTAAAAAATAAGCTACTGCCTGTAAGACAGAAACAAACAGCTGAAACTTCCCAATAAAAGTGCTTCAATATTTTGCCACGTCGCTGCTCAATCGGGAGAGATGCCAGCTTCAGATACTCAGATTATGTTAAAGTTAGTTAATTTCCTGTTAGAAATTCCAGTTCTGACGAGTGGCCACAAAATATTTTGCCATCTGGGTCACAAGCTGCAGATGCAGACCATCGGGTGGTAGAACTGCAACGAAAACCCAGCATCCTTAGGTAGTTGTGCAAAAAGCGTAATTTTCTTTGGTTCTCTGACCTCGTTATCTTGGAGGTGGGCTTGAAATGACAATCAGATGGAAGCAGAATCCAGTAAAGCCCGTCAATCTGAGGAGGAACTTGACCCGGCTTGATGCAAACCGAGAGATATTTTGCTCGGCATGTCGGCACGGGGATGTGGTTGACAAAAATAATGATACGGTAGATGCGCCTCCTGAGATTAAGAACCTTTTCAGGTTTCTTCTTCATTCCGATGGGCATGCCAAGCGCATCAGCAAGATACGAAATTCAGAAAGCTGGAGGCAAGCCCGCTTTCTACACGACTACCTAAGGATGTTGAATTTCCGTGGCAGATCCACCCCCCCCCCTTTCTGGGATACCGATATCCATCCGGAGCACCTGCAGCCTGTGACCAGGATCGCATAATATTTGTGGTAACGTGTCAGAAGTGAAATTATCAGGAGGCCTTATGCACCAGGGAATAGGCGGTGTAACCTGACGGATTTAGGAGGTGCACAAGTTTCTGAACATGTAACTCGAGTTCTGGAAATGGTACCAAAGTAGTGTTCAACCTAGTACGAAGAATAAAGAATTGTTGGATGTTGTACAGCTAGCATCACAAAGTTTGTTCCCGAGGATAAAGAAAACTGTGTTTTGGATGGGCTGGAATACCTGCTGAACTCTGCTACTAAACGCCCTTCAGCTCCTGTCGTGGATTAACTACAAAGTGTAGTTTCCTTTTATTAAACAACCATCTAAGTCTGCTACAAACAAATAAAATGGGTGGATTTATTGTGATTCCTGGGAACCTGCTGATGATTAACGTGAACACTGCAATTGAGAAAAACCTCGGAATTACCACTCTTAATCAAACATGTGACAGCTAATTTGTGCAAGGAATTTCAACTTATCAAGCTGGAAAAATGCATTGGCGAGAGAAAGAAAGAAAATCTCGATGTGTTTTCTCCCGTAAAGACCTATAAGGTGGATGCACGTCTTGCGTGCCATCGACCAGAGAGGGGTACTTGGCAAAGACGGGTCAGTCGATTTCTCCAGGACCACCTAATTTGGTTAGAGACCATGTCATTCGTATTTGGTGTGCAATTCGCAGTGTTTCATAGATTACCTCAGCACTGGTACATTCGCAGATCTCGGAAGGCTCGGGAATGGGGGGGGGGGGGGGAGTTTCATACATGTTTGAGATCTTTTTGACTCTATACCTCATAAGCCAGGCTTGTCTTGGCAGGCTATATATAAAAAGAAAGAAAAAAAAACCGGCGAGATAGGTTTTTAGACCGCTAGAGGCGTGTGTACTGACGGGTACTTTGTGGTGCTACTTTTTCTTTATTTAACGTTTAACCCATATAGCAATTAGTTTTACGTGCACATAGATTAAATTTATATGGCTTTTGCTATTTTATATGTTTTTAGATATCAAATAGCACGTCCATCTGGACGACGAGCGTGTTTGTAAATGGTTTCCTTATGTAAATGCTTGTTTCGTCCTGTTAAACAAGTTTTAGCCTATTTCTGGGGCTAGCGTTTCCAAGTGTGTTATAAAGATTTCACAAAAAATAGGTTGGGCTCACATACACCAATGAACTTTAGGAAGATATTTTCTAGAGTTTTTTTTATTTGATATTGGAATTCATGGCTAGGTACATATGTTGGTCTCATCACCTTCGTTCGGAGAAGGGTTTCCTCCCATTTGATTCGTCTCACTCCAAATTAGTCAACCGAATTTTAGCTTCTTCTTACCTACAGACGACCCTCGAGAAGTCGAGTCACCATACAGTAAACGATAGTTTTAACGGCAGGTGGAACGGCTCACAGCAGGAGGTTTTCCAACATCTGTTTGATTGTGCGTTCCGAAGGCCTTGTTAAGAAAACTAAAGGAAGCTACTCACCCCCAGAGAAAATGGCCGAGAGAAAACCCGCTTTTCGTTCCGTACCTACGCAAGGTTTCAGACAATATAAAAAAAAGTTACGCTGCGGTACGATGCGTCCTTGGTGTTTTTGCTCCCCTACAATTTGGTGCAACTTAGGCCTAAAGGTGCCCATAAGAAAGCGAAGGACGCTACTTGTAGGCTAAAGTACGAAAATCAATATGGTGACGGCAAGGTGGGATTCGTTTACAACATTTCACTTACATGTAAAAAGTGCTCATATTGGTCAGACTGGCAGATGCGTTTACAACAGGTTGCGGAGTATGATCGGTCGCTACAATCAGGATTGTGAGCGTTGGAAGGGGGCAGCAAATTCCTTTATTGTTCCAGCTGTGGGTGCCGACCCATCGTAAAACTCTCCCCTCAGTTGCCAATAATCTGAGATTATTGGCAAAGGCAGAGACTAAATCACTAGGGAAATTTCAGAAGCTTATGTGATTAATAAGAGAGGAGGTCAAAATCCTTCAGCCAGACGTCGCTGAATTGACATAGGAATATATTCACTTTTTAGATACACTTTGATATGTGTTGTGTTGCTGAATTGTTTTTTATTAAAGTTTTGTTTAGAGTCAGCGCTTGTCCCGTGTGCATGTCTACTTTGTCTATATTTTGTTTGCGCTATTTTGCCTATGGTCCTACATGCATATTACATACATTCGCAAACGGACAATGTGGAACATGCAACGCTAAAGCACAAGTACATTGCTTGCGATTCCTTGTATGCACCAACGCGCAGACATGAGGTAACCCCACTGTGATGGCGCTGCTAAGGGCTCACCGTTTACCGTTATCGCCTCGCGCCACGCGAGGACTTTTATCAGCGGCGGAGCGCCGCTCGCCTGTACGAATACGCTCGCCACATCGCGGTTTAAATCAGGAGAGACGATTTAACATGCGGGCAACCTTGTCGAGCTCTGTAGATCACCAGCTGCCCACTAGAGTTAGGTGATCTCTCCCAAAAAACTTGTTTAAACTATTTTGGTGGGTCACGTTATTTTCCGGAAAATATTTTGACAGACACTAGTGGCCTCTCAGAAAACTACGACAGACACCTCCTAACCCTCGAAAAATATTGAAAGGTACTTTAGGTATTCTCAAAGAACTGTGACGGTTCTCTCAGACCTTTAAGAAATTCTTGAAAGGCACCTCAAGACCTTTCAGAAATCCCGGTACGCCCCACTGCCGGTTTTTAAATAATGTTTTTTTTTCACTAAAATCTTACAACCTAATTGAAAAACGTTATTTTTAATTTATATATGACTGCGGCTTTTTCATAAGAGTGGACGATTCACGTGTATGGTAGGCGTTCACAAAACACATGAAATACAACTTCCCATGAAATTCACATTAGTAACCAAGAAAGGTCAACACAATATCGCCCACAAGGTCTAAAACGGTGTATAAAAAGATAAAACACAGACAATTGAACGGTCTACACGTCACGAGTACAAGGCACAAATTAGAACAGTAAACACTAGTTGTTACTTCTGTGACGAGAATAAGAACAACATATTTAACAGGCTATAATACATAAATCAGAAATAACTTATGCAGATTTCTAAGGAACATTTCTAAGAAAATATTCTGGGATAAGTTATTCCTGTCACTTTATCTATTGACACTATAGGTATACGTGTAAATATAACATTTCGAATAGACCTCATAAAGCAATAAAAAGCTCACTGGCCGCCAGGCTAAGTTTTGCAGATTTAAATATAGCCTATGTTTGAGTAAAAATAATAATAATCATAATAATAATAGTCTTTATTGATCTAAATCAACACTACAAAATGTCAGGTCTACCGAAGCCGGTTAGGGCTTGTGTGGCGCGACCTGGCAGTGGAAGCACATTCTTCACAACAAAAATACTACACAAATTAGAGACTGGTACTCAAAATTTAGAATGCTTATTTCTATCATTAAACAGTCTCTTGACATTCTTCTTAAGGTGACAATTTGATTTGGAAAGAAATATAGAGTCAGGTAACGCGTTGAACATTTTCGGAACATAAAATGTCCTAATGCTTTCCCCATAGCGACTATATATACGTGGGACTTCGAAGCGAGTATTACACCTTGTTATACGTGGTGCAACTCTTTGAATGATAAAGTTCCGGTTCCAAAAGTAGTGCTGAACGACAGTTTGCAAAAATAGTGAATAAAAACAAGGTAACTGAAGCGAGGCGAAGATATTGTCACTTGAACATAGCGATAAATTGTAGGACACACTTTTCAACATCTCCTTCAAAATACCATCGATTCTATCGTGCCATTGCAGGGAACAATTAAAGAGAGTAATACCGTATCTGAGCACACGATAGGCCAGAGACTGCATTATCAAATTTCTCACTGCAAACGGAAGAAACATTTTTAAATTGTAAAGCCGACAAGAAACACTTCGGAGACGCTTCGCAACAAAAACCATATGCGTATTCCATGATAAATCGAAATCAAAAAAGATACCAAGATACTTAACAGAATTAACATACTGGACAGAAGGGCAGCAACAAGGAACACAGTTAGAGTCATGCAAAAATAAGTTCGGGAATAAGTACTAGATGACAAAGAAACGAAGAATGCTGAACCAATCACGTCGTTCAACAAATTACCTGCCTGTCTGTCTACTGACGTCATAGAGCGTAATATTTGGTTTGGCTCTTTTGCATTGGTCTTCACGAGTATATAGGGGCCTCAGGGCGATTTGATGTGCATAGTGCAACGGCGTCAAAAAGACATGGAGCCCAATTCGGATATATTAACTTCAAAAGAAATAAAAAAATGTTTATAAATTGATACTTTGATGAATACTAAAGAATGTTATTTTACATTCTTTTGAAATTTCCGCGCGCCTCTGATTGGGGCTCACAAGAGTTTACAAACTAGATCATTCAATAAACCTTAAAAGCTAGGTACCCCCAAACAAAATCACAGGGTTTTTTCACTGCAAAAATAAAGTACGCACCCCGAACGTTCCTCCGCCCAAATGTCATGCTAGCGCCACAAGCCAGATGCCAAGGTGTAAGAACTAATCGATATCGTATTCAAAATTGATCTAACTTTAAGAATGTTCATCGCAAAGTTGGTGACCGGCAGAGCTCACGAATAAATGATATTGAATTGCGCCACTTGCTAAAAACGGTAGAATGTTGCGTTGTCAGAAAATTACTTATAACGTTGTGCTGTTTTTAGAAAATAACATATATTTTGAACGAAACAACGGATAGTCTTGAAACATTTACATTTTATTTGCATCGCTAGCGCTACATTTTGATCGAAAATGAGCACCTACTGATTCGTAGTTGATTTTGGTGTAAAAGGAAAAGAAAACATTGTAAATATCAAGAAAATACATGTTCCATAATCAGGGTGTCGAACCGAACCCGAACCCGAACCGTAAACCGGATCAAAACTGTTATTTTTGACCGAACCGGAACAAAACCGAAACCGAGATCGAACGCTTCATATTGAACCTGAACCGGAACGAAACCATAATCTGATGCGGCGGTTACCGGTTCAACGAAAATGGTTCAGGGCAAATTGTGTCAATAATTGGTCTAAATGGGAAAAGTATCAGGCGTATATTTTTCTTACGTTGCCAAGACTAACCCTACATACTGTGAGATATTTTTGCGTTTCGTTTTTATTGCATACGTAATAAAAAAAATACATCATCGTTGGGAGAGCTTCAGCTTTCCTTTGTTTCTTGGATCGACCCTGGCGGCGAAGTAGCAGCGGCGGCAATTTCAAAGCACAGCTTGGCCGCTTGGCTACGAAATGTCCAAGCGCCAGAGCGGATTTCGCCACTGTAGGCACGGAGGAGCTACGCGTCCGCGAATGTTTGACCTCAAGATGAACCGTAGTTGCAGTTGATGAGCCATTAGCCAATCGAGCACCAAGAGCGCATCACGTGACCTTCCGCTTTAGGTCAGCGACATCCTGAAGGAAAAGGGGAGAAGCACCGCGCTGCATCGGCAGTACAGTTTGTAGGGTCGCCGGTGGTGCATTTCAATGAAAATCAATATTTTCGTCAACGTGCTCGGAGTGCGTTACTCGGCGATGATTCGCCGACGCGCCACGCCTGGAAGGAGGCCAGGGGGAGGAAAAGAGGGGGGGGAGAAAATGTTTTTTTTGTAGGTTTGTCAGACTAGCAAGGCCAACATGTGGCATTACCGGTACTTTGTTCGGTGGCTGACAGGTACAAGTGACCTGGTCTGAGTCCCTGAGACCGGGTAATTTGCGTAGGGCGTTGTTTGCGATAAAAAGTCAAAGTGACTAGGCAAATCATCGCCACGAGATCTTTAGAACAAACCTTTTTCGTCAGAACCTGAAGCGCTATCAAGATGTTGTCATATTTCATTATAGGTGCGTGTTCACGTGCCCGGTCATTGACAGATCGACCAGTCTGGCCGATCTATACACGACCACAGCTTAACGGGATTCGATATTCGATAAACTACCTCAACTGCGCACTCGACGTCCCTGTTTCTGTGTTTTACGGCACATTTGTTTCCTCTCGTTCCCCTGTCAGCCAATCTGGGTCATAGCTGTGACATCTTACTGGGTGCCGAAAACAGGTAGCATGTATAAAAAAACACGTGTGTGCAGAGCAAAACAAACTAAAACATATGGAGGGCTAGCAATCCAGCTAGAGATCTTTTTACTCTTTACAAAATCACAGTCCAGCACGTGCGTGTTTGTCGCTTCGGAAAGCGAGCAAAGCACGCGCTATACGCCCGAACACTAAAGGTGGCACTGGCCACAAGCTCGTTTTGGAAAGGTCTATAGATCCATCCCGAAAATACGCCCTCTTCTGGCAGAGTTTGAAATACTGCACAGCTGCGTGCGCAAAATACACCATAAAAATAAAGAGCCGATCGCTTATATTCGCTGTTAACTAAGAACAGTAATATGCAAGTAATAGCCTTGCCCCATTAATGGTGTCTTTTGCGCACGTCACTGAGCAGAGTTTTCATATCTGCTTGAAGAGGGACTAGTATTGGGGTGGGTCTATTGCAAGTATCTGGTGCTCACAAAAGGCTGCAATAAGTGCTCAGTCAATATTCAAAGATCGAGTTGGGAACCGGTTCGGACCGGTTCGCGCTTATTGAAACCGGTAACCGGAGTGATATTATGTGCGCTACCCTAAACCGGAACCGAACCGGAACAAAATACAATGCTACTAAGCCAGAACCCGAACCGAACCGAAATAACGACCGGTTCGACACCCTGTCCGTAATATAACTTCGTAAAGCGTTGTTATTGGGAACGCGGGAAAGGATCGTTGAAAGTTGTAGTACGGCCTAAGAAACAAAACAAAAACCCATTGTCGTCTTTTGGAAAAACGAAGCTCACAGGAGAGCTAAGCGATTTAAATCATGCGTTCTTCGAATAAAAAAAAGAAACAATTTACATATTTCTGCTGCTTGGGTGAGCGAAAAATCCAGAAACGTAATAGTGACCTCCAATCTATTTTTCCCTGGATTTAAATGCGAAGTTTTTGCATGCAAATGAGGGTAGTTTTGAGCAAATGCCAGAGATTGTGACAGGTCAAAAGGATTTTCTTAATTTACTAAATAACATCAATGTTAAAAGGCGATCGGACCCGAAAGTACCCCGAACCATGTTTTCAAATCATGAGCTGACATAATTATTTGCTATATTTTCAATATTTGTACCCGGTCACTGCAGTGTGATTCATTGCCTCACGAATGGAAACATCCGAATGTTTTACAAGTACATAAATCTGGAGCCAGGAGCAGTGTTGAGAGCTACCGACCAAGATCGCTCACAAGTTTTTTTGTGCAAGATACTGGAGCACATAATAGTAATTTCATCTCGCACTTGAATGCTAATTCTTTTGTAGCGTGACCTACACTGGCCGAGGTTGAGCAGTTTCGCGTGACTCGAATAATGAGCCGTGCTCCGTGCTGCGCAAGCGCGAGGAGCAGTGACGTCACACGGCGCACAGCTGGCGCGCCGGAGACGCCGCTGCCGCGCGCGCCTCGCCGGTCTGCACATTCCAGAGGAGTGCCGTCATAGACGCGGCAGACCCACTGGCGCCGCCGCGTGCCCAGCTGTCCGCCTCCGTTGCGCAGTAGCCAAGTCTGACGCTGCACCGGAGCTGCTTGATAGCGCCTCTCCTTTTGTGCCCATAAGCTCACGCTACGCATATCCTGGCATGGCCGAGCGAAGCCACCGCAATTGTTTTTACTCCCTCGCAACACCGTTTTCAAGCCGGGTTCGATTGCGATACTTAATTAACTAAATTTGTCCACGACTTTGCTCAATCGGTGAAGAGCAAAAGGCAAGTCGATTGCATTTTGGACGTCCGAAAAGCCCTTATACGGTTCCACACTGTTTTACTTTAGAAAAACTTAGGAGCCTAAATATTCATACGAACGCGTACTATTGGATTGTTAACTTTTCGAGCGATCGTAAACAGTGTGTAGTTGTAAATGGGGCAAAGTCTCCACCAGTTGATGTAACTTCCGGTGTACCACAGGACATCGTGCGTGGGCAATGACTCTTTTTTAATTTTTCTTAATGACAGAACCCAGTGAATTGCCTCGAGAATAACACTGTACGCTGACGACTGCATTTCACACCGAGAAATTAATTCAGACTCTGATGTAACGGCTCTGCAAAGCGATTTAGACCGAATTTGTTTGTGGTGTTTAAGATGGAAAATGACTCCGAGCATCCTAAAAGGTTGTCATGTAACTTACACATCAAAATGCAACGTTTTCCGGTCAGCGTACACTTTAATATTAATGACTTTGTTTACCATACACGTATGGTGGGAGCTAAGGAAAAAGCTGTACAAGCAGCTTGACTGGTCTTCAGCCCCCACAGGTACACAGCATTGGGTAAGTCATACACAAGAAGCTATACAATACAAAATACTTAACAACAACAAATTAACAAAACAAAAACAAAAACAATAATGTGCTAGCTAATCAACAGCAGTAAGGATTGTTTAATTTGAAAGAAAATAGTCCTTAAGCGCACACATATTGGAAGATTCGACATCAAAATTACAGCCCGTAAGAGTGTTCAGTAATGTTGGCAAGGTTATTTTAATCATTTGGAGGCCATAATCTGTTCGTGATGTTTCTACTGCCCAAAACATCCGAGTGACAGGTGGAATATGTTGCAGCTTTTTTTCAAAGTGATGATAATGACAATAAAAAACTGTTTATCTCGCGACATTCCTGTTTATACTTTATGCTAAGTCTGAAAGCATAGTGATCAAATATCTTCACTACACGCAGCTCTCTAAGAAGTTGGTCAGTGTGAGAATCATAAGCCACGTTACACACAATTCGTAACACTCTTTTCTGCCATAGAAATAGTTTCTGCAGATTGCTTTTTGTCGTCGTCCCCCAAACTAAATGGCAGAAATTCAGATGAGATAAAAACAATGAGTATATACAAAAGCAACTTAGCTCCTTTTTGAAGAACATGATGATGTCTATGCAGCATTCCAGTGATACGAGAGAGCTAAGAAATAATATAGTCAACGTGTTCAGTCCAAGACATGTGCCTAGAGAAAAACACCCCGAAAGTCTTAAACGTGCTTACCACTTCGATAGCCGAAGATTCTAGAAAAATATCACTCTTTAGTTCAGGGTTCTTATTTTTGGGGTAAAATAAGGTCGCCTTAGTTTTCTTCTTATTAATTATAAGAATATTTGATTTAGCCCATGTGTCTAGAGCTTTTATGGTGTCATTAGCTACGTGCGAAATTTCATTATAATTCTTACCTGAAAAAAAGAGGCTGGAGTCATCCGCGTAAATGATAAACTTCACTTGCTGCGCAATGTGAACGATGTCATTAATATATATATTGAAGAGCAATGGCCCAAGTATGCTTCCTTGTGGTACTCCATACTTAATTGGCTTGATATCAGAAAAGTGACCTTGAATACTAACATACTGACGCCGTTTTTCTAAATACGACTTAATGAGAAGCGCTGCATGTCCCCTAATACCAGAAGACTCTAATATTTGAATGAGCAACTCGTGGTTAATGTAGTCAAACGCTTTTGTAAAATCAATGAATATGCCCAGTACTATATGCTTATCTTCAAAGTTGCGCAGTATAAATTCTTTCTGGTCAAGCAAAGCTAGTTCCATAGAACGTTTCTTTCTAAATCCGAACTGAGAAGCTGAATATCCGGGGTACTTTTTTATGATTTGAGATGGCTTTTTAGTGTAAACTATGTAACAGCGAAAGCTTGGAGAACGCGGGGTTTTCTCAGAAGAAACTTTTCGCGCGCTCCACCATCCCTCAACTAGACTCTCCTTTCCTTTTGTGTGAAGCCCATTCTCGAGAATGCTTGCGTTGTATGGCATCCATCTCAACAGTATCTCATTGTTAAGATTGAAAGAATTCAAAACCGTGCCGCTAGATATGTGACAAATTACTACAACTTTTGTAGCAGTGTCCCCACAATAAAAAAGGTTTTGCAATAGAAATCGCTTTCTTTCAGGCGTAAGTATTTGCGCCTAAAATGTTTTCACAGTATTTTCTATGGTTTATCTCAATTGAAAAATCACATTACCTGTTTGAGCCATCTTATGTATCGCGCAGAGTAGGTCATGACCAAAAAGCTCGGAATACACGTCAAAGCCTGATTTTTTTCGTAACTCTTTCTTCCGACGAACGATAAAAGAATGGAACAGCTTGCAAAGCGTGATTGTTGCCTTGCAAAGCCCAGTTTCGTTTTTCTCGCAACTCCAGCATTGTCTCCGAACAATCCGTTTCAGTGTGAATATATTATCAATGCATTTATGTTCCTTTCCATGCAGACTAAGGCTGTTTCTTTTCTATGTATGTTTATATGCGTGTACGAGTTTGTATATTTCTTTGCGTACTTATGTGTCTTGATGACCTATACCGTGTTCTAAATCCATTTTTCGGTATTGTGACCCCGCCTACTGTAATGCCCTTCGAAGCGCTGAAATAAATAAATAAATAAATAAAACAAATGTACGAGTCCAGGTGCTTGCGGCAAACAAAGCACCCGGATCCACACCGCTCACACGCGCATTTTGCCTTGATTATATGCGCAATGTGGCAGCGGACTGAGCAGCAAGGTGAGAGATCGCCAATCCAAAATATTTTTAAATAAAGAGAAGTGAAAAACTAAAATAAAGACATTTACGGATCTCTTTAACGCGACATTAGAGCGCAGTTTTCGAGGAGGAGGAGTGGAGGGTACAGGGAGGGTACAGAGGGGAGGGTACGTCCATCCTCCTTCTAGTTACCTTCCTCCCCTCCTCCTCCTCTGCTCCTTCTCTTCCCCTCCTTTCCTTCTCCTCCACCTCTCCTCCTCTCTCCCCCTCTCCTCCTCCTCAACCTCACGTCCTCTCCCCTCTTCCCACTTTCCCTCCTCTCCTCCTGCTCCTTTTATCCCCTCCCCTTCTTAATTGCCAACTCCTGCCCTCCTCCTATTTTCCTCCTCCTCCTCCTCTTCCTTCTTCCCCTTTTCGTCCACTCCTCCTGCTCCTTTTATTTGCTCCCCCTATCCTAATCCCCTCCTCCTTTTCTCCCCATCACTTTCTCCTCCTCTCGCCTCCTCGTCTTCACCAGCTTTAACACTGTTACAAAAGCAGTTGCCGTGGTTTTACTTTTCACTGTGAAGGTTATGACTGACTTAGTCCTATTCAATTCGAACCGCTATTGGCACATCCCCTAATTGCGAAAGTTTAAAGTGCGTGTGCAAATACCGTTTTGAATCGAGTAGCACTATGCCAGGTATAACATGCACGCTGGAAGAAAAACATAGGACAGTCAGATTTCTCATCACTGGCAAGGAGGGATGACGCTATGGTATTCCATTCGAACCGGCACTCGCACAGCCCTAGAGATTACTCCTCTGCCTCCTCCAGCCTTGCGCTGCAAATTCCTTCTGCGTCTTCGCCGACATGCAAGCCTGCGCTTTGTGTCTACGCGCCCGGCTTGGTGCTGCCTTCTGGGCAGCGTGAGCCATGACAGGAGTTGTCGCAGGACACTGGAGACCAACTCACGAGTCCCGATCTTTCGTCAGCCCGCAGAAACCAATCGACTGTTTTCAAAATTTCGCGCCATCGGCTTTCGGCCATTGCATGATCACGTACTTTGTGCACGCATATACCTTTGCAGAGGTCGCCTTCTGCGCGCTGCCATCTTTGTCTGCTCGGCTGTGGAACGCCTTTTGGGCAAGCGGTATTGATAAGGCGCTGCCAATTCGTGCACAGCTCAGTCAGCTCAGACTTTTTGCGAGGTTAATAAGCGATAGAAAGGTCTATTGGACACGCGGGCTGTGTCAGCGTTCTGCGTGAACTCGGCTCAGCGTTCATGCGGAGAGCAAGTCATCTGCTTATTGGGCAGACGGTTACGTCAGAACAACGCTGTGCTCTAATTGACTTTGATTGAGAGAATAGTGTGTTGAGCTCAATGCTAGATACCTTAAGGTCTACCCACTATTTTGTTTCTCAGTCAGTGTTCTGCGACGAATCGGATCAAATCAGGCGGTTCGTGCTGAAGGAATGGAGACTATCGACAATCCTTGAGGGACTTTTTGCATGGCTCTATTGTGGGAGCGGCGGCGTAGCATTCGGGGAAAGCCTGCTCACCAGGAACGCGGCGGCGCGGCACGTGGTTCGATGTATGCAATGTCCATGATGGTGCGACTTCGATGGAGGCGCTCAAGGCTCCTTTACGTTTCTATTGAATTTTCAGAATTCTGGAAGTTTGAAATAGACTACGATTGTAATATACGCGTTCGATATAGTTGGGCTCTACGGAACACCTGAAATTATCATTTCTCTTTGGTGAGTCGACCTCCGGGAAATTAGAGGCGGTTTTAGCGGCGTAGTGCGGTGCAAAGCAGCTTTGCTACCCCTTAGACACAGTTTTGTTTTCGATTCGCCAACCTCAATTCAAGACATGGCGTCATGAGTAAATACACTGAATACTTTTTGTAATTTGTGACTTTCCCAAAATTATAATAATGTCGTTGTTGAATACCAATAAGGAACAAAATGCTGGGGAACGTTGTTTGTTTCCTCCTGACGTGCCAGATTATGTCCGTGTGTAAAAAGGACTACGAAAGCATAGCCAAGAAGTATACTACAACGGCCAACCAGCGCTATCTTCTCCCGCATGAGGTTCGTAAATTATGCGGGAGACGGGAGGATCATTGTGAGCTCTGTAGTGCAAGCCGGGCCGCCAGAAAGGCATGGGACGCAGCCTGCAGTATTTATACTCGTCGCAAACACTAGGCAAATCATTGAGGCCGATGGAGGATCGCGTTTCAACGGATGCTGTCAAAAAGTTAAATGGGTGCATTGTCAACAAGCGGTTACTTTATTTCAGTGAAGTGCACTCCATCCACCTCAAACATCTTCATAGCCAAGGAGGTCGATAATGAAACTGTTGCACAGAGGAATTTCTTAAAGTAGTTTATTACACGCGACATAATTTTGACAAATTAGAAACTCTGCAATGTGTGAAATTGCTTTTTTTGCTTCGACGGACATTAATTTTTCGTATTTTTTCTCGTTTTATTTTATGTACACAGGAATAATATTGTGCCCCGCAAATTTTCCTCCGAGTGAGCCCGAAAAGGCAGAGATGACAAAGAGAAACGAAAATGGAGTCGATTCGTGCTGGCACATTGCTGCAATGGGATTTTTGATGGCCTTTCTTGTCACGGTCACCATGTCCAACTCCACATTTTTCTATGTGGGTTTCATGGAAGAATTCGACGTCAACCGGGAAACCGCTGCTTGGCCCAGAAGCGTCCTCACCGTTTTCGGCCAGTTGTCCGGTACGTAGACAGGAGGCGAGCGTCATATCTATCACTAACCTAGCTATTAAATGCAAAATAATGATACCGTAGTTGGCTGCGCCGCTGCCAGTCACTATGCCATTATTTATGGAATGTTTTCTCGCTGCGTAACTTCAAAGTTCAAGATGCATTTTGTTATATCTAATGTTTGATTGAAACTAGCGTAAACCTCTATTTCTTAAATATAAAATTTATGATATATCGTAAACCTTCTATTTTATTAAAAAAAACTTTCGGAAAGTTAGAAAATATTGAAATACATATCTGTCCGGTTTATTTTACTTTTAAATAAAGCTCAGGTTAATGTGATTTTCTTATGAAAAAGGGCTTCAACGATTGCTTCATCAAGGTGCCCTTGTGCAGTTATTTTTTAAAAGAACTTTATTAAGAAAGAGTCCCTCAACTAATCTCACTTCTAATATTTTCATTAGGTTTGGCTTTGGCAACTCTACAGCGACGGTTATCCCTCTTCATGATATTTCTTCTCGGAGGTCTGTTTTCCTGGACCGGAATCGTAGCATCCGCCTTTGTGCCGAACATGACTTGGATGACAGCGACACTCGGCGGGATTCATGGTAATTTTTTTCTTCCTTGACAAAATATGTCTCCTGCAATCTTGACCTGCTTTAAAAGGGCTCTGAAACCCAAAAACAGGAAACCCGAGGAAAAACAAATTGTTACTGTGCACAATGCCGTATGTTGTAACGGGTCACCAAATGACACTTGAAAACGTGACCTCATAGGCACCTAACGTCATGATGTAAAGTGAATCATGGAGTCACGTGACCCAGCACTATAACGTCACGATGCGACGTGATATTGTGATGCCGTGCGACGTGGCAGTGCAACGTGATATCAGGGTGTGAATTGACGTCCTAACATCATATAGTGTCCTGATTTCGCGTGACACTGTTACGTTCCAGTTGCACGTAACGATATGCGATCACGGTGTCATATGACAGACCTCTATGATGTCATAACGTCACACGGTATCATGATGTCACAATTTCAAGTGACTTGACGGTGTCTGGTGTCACCATTACGTCACTGGACGCCGTGCCCTCATAGAGCTCGAGCTTGAGGCATCGTAAAATGACATTACATCGCATGTCCTCTTTGTTACTACTTGACATCAGTGAGATCATTGACCTCTTTTTATACTATTTCAGAACAGATCGGCAATTTCTTATATAGCAACACATATAGAAGAATCCGACAACAGCAAGGCAAATTGGTTGAGGACAGAAGTAGTACTAAAAAAAATAAATACTTTCAAAATAGTTTTTTTTTTTTTTGTAAATGCAGTGCGCTTTTTGGGCGCTTTACAAAAGTGGAACGTTAATTTCCATACATCCCATTCGTCCAATAAGCTGTACATTTCTTAACACCTTATTAATTTAATATCAATATGAAAAACCGGGCTAGTTCACATCACAGTACTAAAGCAATCAATGAGCCCAATGAAGAAAAGAACGCTTGTTTTACACACTCATAGACAGAAATGAGAAATCTAATATAATTGAAGTAAAGATTTCACAAATAAATCTAATGGACCACAATTTACAACCATTTCTGTAGAGCTTGTTTTACCTTTCAACGATTCTTACAAAAAAGAAATACTTGCATGTGTCATTATAATTTCATGAAACTTGCCATGCCCTATTTAGTAGTTCCCTTACTGGTCTAGTAATACGTGGTTGTAAAACATGATGTGTAGACAATTAGTAAGTCTCTTGAAAACACATAAAGAAGCTTTAGCCTCGGTATCTCTCGGCGCTGGCGGAGAGGTATGAGACCGAGCTACTCTAGCATGCAAGTAATTGGGTCCATTAGGCGGTATCTCGTAAGAATGAAGCGAGCAGCCTGTCTCTGTATTTTTTATAATTTTTCAATCCGATTCTGTCGGTACGGATCCCGCACCGCGCAGGCATATTCTAAGCTGGGCCGTATTGGTGTTGTGTAGGCAGTCAATTTCACCTGACTTGTGGTTTCCTTTCAGATATCATATATTTTTCGAGCCGTACTGCACAAATATTCGATGTGCCGATTCCATGTTTGGTGTGCTGATATCGTAACTACTATATACTTAAAGTGATCCACAAGAAATAGGGGATCGTCTCCAGCTCAACATGAGTAGGGGAGGAAGTTCACTTCTTTGTCAGTGATTCTGGCGGATACATGGTTTATATGGATTAATGTTTATACCCATTTATTTCCCACCATTTCTTTACAGAGTTGACAGAAGAGTTTATGTTTTCTTGATCCATGGGGTTGCGTACTTCAGTATATAGAAACAGGGCGTCTGCAAACATTCTAGCTGTAAAGTTAGGGATGAGTTCACTACCAATATCATTTATGTTATAAAAAACAAGACTGTACCCAGTCTTGATACAAGAGAGAAACGATTATAATTAAATCTATAGGCGACTGTATAAGCCACGCCGTGCGCCTCCATGTACCTCCCTGAGAGCACCAAGGTGTTACTGCGTTTCTAATTCTTTTGCTACTATCGTTTTGTGTATGTGCGTGATTTTGTTTTCTTGTTTAGCGCAGTAGATCCAGAGTCTTGTGGAAAGTTTGGTTTAAGTGTGATGGTGAAAAATAGCATGAAGGGTAATGTGTCTTTTGTTCGCCTTGAGGTTTATTATCAGTTAGGTGGGCTTGGCCAGCCAGGTCGTTCGGGGCGGGTTGGGAGTTCACAGAAGTGTGAGCTCTGGTCGAAAGTAGATTAACCACGTAGCATGTCGTAAGTGTATATAATGATGGCTTTGAAGTTTCTAAAAATAATATGAAAATGATTTGAATGTGTGTGTGTTGGTTTTTGATATCGTTGTATTGTTTTCCCTCTCCCTTTTTCTTTGCGTTGTTTCAAGTGTTGTTTCACACAGAGTCCCAGGTGTCTTAAGAAAGAGGTGAACCTACACAAGCTCACCTGCGCCCTCACTGTGTTTTCAAATATTGTGGCTTATCGACTGATACAGACTCTTTTAAGAACATTTTGTTTTGTCGAATTTGAGCATCAATAAAATTGCCGTAACAGGGGTGTGGTAAAGAGCCAATATGTGTGTGGCCTGATTGATAAGAAACGTCATACTCAAGGGCGCTTTTATATTCAATATCTGCGCAATTTGTGTAAGCCTCACGGCTAGCAGCACAAAAAAAAGAAAACGTCAATTCACATCTTGACATCATGTGACCTCACGTCGTCGCATGACGACACACAGACACACCAATAGCATGGACCTTGCTCATTTTACACGTATTCTATGTCTCCCAGTCTTCGTAGAATGATCAAGTTGCGGTATTTCATTTGTCTGTTACGTCTGTAATCGATCTCATGGAGGAAAGTTGAATTCTCCGACAAATCGGAATTCCTCAAATACACCTTCATTACCATGAAAACAAAGTACAACATAAGTAACGTTTTTCCACCTAAGAAAGATAAAATCTGCTCCTACATTTTCGCTGCCTTTAATATGTACAACTCTAAAACTATATTTTGAAGCATGAGAGACCACCTTAACATCCTACCGTTTATCAACTTCGCAGTGTTCAACTACTGCAGTGGATGGTGGTCCGTTTGTACCGTAAACTGCTTACCATATAGGTACATGTGGAATTTCTGAATCACCCATATTAGGGCCAAGCATTCCCGTTCTACCGTGGAATAGTTTTGCTCGCGCGGGAGAAGTTGTTTGCTCGCGTAGGATATGGGATGCAGCAATCCCTCGTGCTCTTGCATCAGGACGGTGCCAACCGCGGTCTCTGACGCATCTGTTCGCACGACAAACTCCTTGGTGATATCGGGTGCTCGCAACACAGGTCTAGCGGAGAGAGCGACTTTTAACATATTAAAGGCCTCTTCTCTTTCGTCTGTCCAATGTACCTTGTTGGGTTCTCTTTTCTTTGTCATTTCCACTAGGGGTTGGGCGATCTGGGCATATCCTGGTACGAACTGCCTGTAATAATTTGCCAGGCCCAAGAATGATCGGACCTGCTTCTTCGTCTGTGGCTTTTGCGCCTCCGTGACCTGCTCTAGTGTGCGCAGCAAAGGTCGAATCTTTCCTTCCTCTAGCTCGTGGCCCAAGAACGTTATCTTTTTCATGCCGACCTCGCACTTGCTGGGCTTGATTGTTAAGCCTGCCTGACGAACTCGCTCCAATAAACAACGCAGCGTCGTCAGGTGCTCTGACCAAGTATCGGTGGCAACGAGAACATCATCGATATAATGTTGCACATGTGGGATCCCGTTCAAGAGTTCTCTCATGAGTCTTGTGAAGACTGCTGAAGCGGTCTTTAATCCAAAAGGCAAGTATTTGAACTGATACAAGCCCGAGGCTGTTGAAAACGCCGTAACTGGCTTGGATTCTTCCGTCAACGGTATTTGCCAGTAGCCTTTAACTAGGTCAAACTTGGAGAAGTATCTCTTCTTCCCCACTTCCGCAAACACATCATCTGTGCGGGGCATGGGTTCTGCGTCCCCTACCAAGATGTTGTTGATGCGACGAAAGTCGACGCATATGCGGAAGGTGTTGTCTGGCTTTCGCACTAGAATAAGTGGAAACCTGTATGGCGATTTTGACTTTTCAATGATTCCTCCTCGCAACATCTCCTGTACTTCCTTTTCGATCGTCTCCCTCATGGCTAAGGGCACGGGATGCTGCGGTGTTTGGAGCGGCACTTCGCTTGTTAGGTGAAGTTGGCAATCAAGGATGTTTGTCTTCCCGGGCAGGTCTGAAAAGACATCATCGTACCCCTTCAAAAGTGCCCTTAGCTCATCTTTTTCTTCGTTTGAGAGATCCTGGCTAAGCATGACATCCTTGGCTCCTTGTGTTTTTTGAAGCGACGGGGCTGATAGTAAGCCGTCCTTTTCGTCTTCTACGGCGAAAATGGCCGATGTCTGGGGTTGAGGCTGTTCTTGCTTTCCCCGCTCTTCGTACCGCTTGAGTAGGTTGATATGGAATAGCTTTTGCGTGTGTCCCAAATCGATGAGGTAGTCGTAACCTCCCTTAGTGCCGACAACCGGAAACGGACCTTTCCAAGCCATGAGCAGCTTGTTTTGGGTGGTCGGCAGCAAAAGCAGTGCTCGGTCACCAACTCGCAGTTGACGGTTTTGGGACTTTTTGTCAAAATATTTCTTTTGGACCTGTTGCGCCTCAGCCAGATTCTTGTGGGCCAGCTCCATCGTCTCTTCAAGGCGGTCTCTTAAGTCCAACACATACCCGTAGGTAGTCTTGACCTCTTCGGTGAGACTGTCGTTTGTCCACAGCTCCTTCAGGATGGTCATGGGGCCTCGAATGTGCCTTCCGTATATCAACGTAAAAGGCGAAAAACCCAGACTACGCTGCGGTACCTCTCTGTAGGCGAACAAGAGGGGAGTGATATAGCGATCCCACTGTCGTGGCTTCTCTTGGCACATCTTTCGGAGCATTGTCTTCAGCGTCCCGTTAAACTTCTCCACCATCCCGTTGCACATGGGATGATACGGCGTGGTGGTTAGCTGTTGTATGGACAAGAGGCAGGCTACCTCTTTCATCAATGCTGAAGTGAACGTTGGAGCCTGGTCGCTAAGTATTTCTCGTGGTACTCCAACGCGCGAGAACATCTGAATCAAGCCCTCGGCCACGGTTTTGGAGTCCATCGATGGAAGCGCCACTGCATCGGGATATCTTGTAGCACAGTCAACCATGGTCAAAATGAAGCGGTTTGCCGTGTCTGATGAGGGCGAGAAAGGTCCGATCAGGTCGATTGCGACGCGCTCGAATGGCGTTTCGATTATCGGCATCTTCCCAAGCGGAGCCTTTGCTATCTTCCCCTTGGGGGTCACTCTCTGGCACCTGTCACAAGAATTCACAAATCGCTTGATTTGTGCCTGCACTCCTGGCCAAAAGAAAGCTTCCAGGACGCGATCTGTTGTCTTCTTGATTCCCTGGTGGCCTGCCATTGTTCCTTCGTGAGCCACTTTCAGGACGTAGTGTCGCAGGTCTTGCGGTACCACCACCTGGTTGAACGATTTTCGAGATGCAAGGACATACCGGCGAAACAAAACCCCTTTCGATAGGTAAAACTCCGATGAATGGCCCCCATTCGAAGTCTGCATCTGCCCGACTTTGTTAAAGCATACTGCCAAAGTAGGGTCGAGTTTCTGACGCTGACTCAGATCGTCTCTCGAAACCTCCCTTCCCACCGGTGCTATGCTAGGCACAACTTTTTCCTTGCTGGTGGCCACTAGATCGCTTGGGACATTGTTTTCTTCGAGCTGCGTGCATCCCGTCTTAGTCTCCCAAGTTAAATCTGGTATCTCCTGGTTGTGAGCATCCTGGTATATTTCCAAGTGCTACATCGTACTGTGGATTGTCCATTACCTTGGCTCGGACTGTGCCACTGTAGTATGGATACGCTACCTGCACTTTAGCCTCCGGTAGTGTCTGACATGATCTGTCGACAAGGTATATTGGCCCTTCTGTGCCAGTGAACGCTTCAGATGGCACCAATTGCCGTCTGACTACCACAGTATTGCTACCCGTGTCCCTGAGGACTTTCCGATCTTTCCATTATGTGGTTTGCAGGAGCGAAACGTTTCCCCGTAGCCCTCGGCTGTAAACCGGAAACCGCTGAAGTAGTGCACGCTTTGTGCACTCGTAATCTAGCGACTCCACTGGAGAAAGTCGTCCGAAAACGCGTAGTTCTCTCCGTACGAGGCACATGCTGAGGGCTGCAGCCCACTTCTCCTGTGGCCAACCCTGTCCAACGGCTATGCGCTTGAACCTATGTAGATAAGCATCTAGATCGTCCCGTTTTTCATGGAAAGCTGGGATGAGCTTGTGGGGACTAATAACGGCTGCAGTTACTGGTGAGGCACCTCCTTCGCCTGACGAACCTGAGTTGACTGCTTCCACATTACTTTGTTGCCTTTCCAAGAGCTGCAACTTTAGTTGGAGAGTTTGTTGTTCAAGCGCGAGGCGCTCGCGTTCGCATTGAGCCAGCGCGCGCTCCGCGTCAAGCCGCTCTTTCGTTGCTTCCCTCTCTGCTAGCTTTTCGTTGCATTCACGCTCCCGCCCCGCGTCAACCCACATGCGTAGATCATCTCCGCTCAGACCGAGTACCTCACCCATCAACATTAGTTCTCTCGTATTCATTTTTTTTTGTTACACAAAAGCAGCACACGACTTGCCTCGTCCTGTCGCGGACGCCAATGTGAGGAGGTTCGTAATTTGAGGTCAAGCTCTCCTTCAATCCATTAAATTATTGACGAGGAAAGTAGTGTTTTTGTGTGAGGTTTAGTAGTTCCTTTGAAAAACAATAGCGATACTAAGTTAAATAAAAACATGAAATACGTTACGGGATACACAAATCTCTTAGGGTAGTCATTAAGCAACGAGTTGATGAGTTACTCAATAATAAATGCAAGTCTCAAGTCAAATACGTTAGTGGAGGTCGGAGTGGTCGGAGTGAAACACTTCACTTCACTTCACCTGACAACGACGGTGGTGACGTTGTGGCGACGATGTGGTGATGTGACGTTGTGGCAAAGATGTGGCGATGTCTTCCATGGTTGGTGCTGCCGCCGCTGAGAGTCGTCCGGGACAACGGAACATCGTCTTCACGATACGGCCCCGTTGTCCCTCGAAGTTACGCGCAGTCATTCTGTTTGCGTGGACGGCTCCCAGGAAGACAACCCCCAGTTAGCGGTCGTACTCATTGTCCCAGCCACCACTTCTTTCTTTTCCTTTTGTGTCGTGCTTCTATTCTTTCCGAATCCCGTCGTCTTCTTCTTTCTTGCACCTCGTTGAAACGTCCGATCACAGTTCACCATAATGACGTTACACGTGACGCCACGTGAGACGTCAGGTGCGACGTCAGGAGGGTAAAATGTTCCCGCTAAGGAGAAACACTTTTTCGCTAAATTTGACGGGAAATGTTTTACTAAATTTTGCGAAGAAATGTTTCCGCTAAACATAGCGGAGAACTTTTTCCGTTTAATTTAAAGAGGAAATTGTGTGCTTAATTCACACAATTTATTATCTTAACTCGTCAATGCGGAAGCTTCTGTTAATAGAACATTCTTATATCTCATCGCCCATCGACCATCGATATCAAGTTGGCATTGGTTGGCATACATCAAAATTTTTTATACAGTTTTTTTTCTCTTTTTCTTTTTTTTTTTTTTTGGGGGGGGGGGGGGGTTTAAGACGTCACTAGTCTGAAATAGCCTTCCCGCAGCTGTAGTCGAGGTTTCCGAGAGCTCCAATTTTCAAGTTGCTGTTGGCAAGTTGTTTTTTGGGGGGGATTATCTAAAAAAATGTTTAAGTGAATTTGTTTATGTGTATTGTTTCAAATTAAATTTTTATCCTGTTTATCACAAAAGTTAGGTCTACTTCTTTTGTTAGTATATTGTTGCAATGCCAACCCATCTGTAACGCCTTCGGACCCTGAAGGGTATCAATAAATAAACAAATAAATACATTGACGTGAGGTGAAATCAATACCAATTCTGTTTCCCCGCTAAATTTAGGGGGAAAATTTTCGCTAACTAACCCGCTAAAATAGCGGTAACATTTTTTGTAATTTTCCAGCGAAATTTGGTGGGAATATTTCCCCGCTAAACGTAGCGGGGACATTTTTCCCTAATTTTGCGATAAATTCAGACAATATTTCCTGTTAAATGGGAGGGGAGCAGAAGAGCAGGAGAGGAGGGTACGAAGGGGGAGCAGGGGCATACCCTCCCCTCCGTATCCTCTTCTCCTCCTCCTCAAGAGCTTCGCTCTAAATCCGCATTACGAATAATTGTAAACCACTTTCTTTCTTTTTTTTGTGGTGACCATATTTAGAGCCTCCCGCGACAACCGGCAGACGACGCCGACCGCAGTCATGGAGCAGATGTAGACAAAACATAATGAACCCGAGAGGCAAGCAGGTGATACTGGCTTGAATGCGGATGCGTCGGTGGGGACGGCAGCCTGGGATTGAATTATTTTTCCGGCGTCACTAAGCACGGTGTGACACCGGGTCCTGGAATATTAAAACGTCCTTTGCGACGCTCGCACTACCTCGGTGCTCGTAGTGTAAGCGAAAGTGACCGCAAGCCTAGAAAATATACCTTCTTATGGATTCTGCACGTGGATGACGCTTGTCGGTGTCGGTTGTTTGTCTGTCGGTTAGTTGTCGGTTGGTTGTGTAGTGCATATAAGGCAATACGAATCACAGGAAAAAAAGGTCCAAGTTTTTACCACCTTCTTGATAGGTTTTTTGTGATCCCAATTCTCAGAATTTATTTTCTTTTCATGAAAACAAGTCTGAAATTTTGTTCACATGGTCGTAGACTTGTGGTGATACCTAAAACACTATCAAGATTGAAATTACCTATTAGAAAGTTATTGAATATCAGGGGTATACCTAGTCGTATTGGCGGTGTACCAAAAACATCGTTTACCTAGGCTCTGTTTCACTTTAAGCGCTAGGGAGGCCGGAGCTAGAAAAGCGAGCAAGTGCCTCTGAACAGTGCTTGCACTATACGAGCTTGCGTGCTCGGCAGAGACGCTGGAGGCCTGGAGCTCACTCTTGTAGTTTCTGCCAAGCTCATGCCTAAAGTGAAACAGAGTATAGACAAGAACTCGGTAGGTGATGCTCAAGCTATTGAAAGTTTGTTCACAGTTTTAGTTTTCCTTGCCGCATCCAATTAATTGTGGTACATTCTTCAAAAAGAAGCAGGTTGTATATAAAAAAAAACACAAACAGAATGACGTTTTCAGGCAAGCATTTTTATAGTCACAGAACGTGTCCGAGATGCCACCTGCGATACCATATTAATGTTATAGAAATAAATACCTTAGAATACTTGTGCAACTAAATTGTTGTTGGCCAGATATAGTTGACGAGCCATATAGCGCACGAATATAGGAGCTTGCTCAATTAAGCACTTGTAAAAGTTTAGCACTTACGCTAATTTTTTTTCACAGCCCTCTTCAAAGCCATTAGAAGTAAACTAATGACTGAGAACAAACTCAGCAGGAAACATCTAAACTATCAGTGTCAAATTTACCTTGTGAAACTGTACTTTATTCTTTCACTCTAAGGTAGTTTCTTTTGTACTTTGTTTTAGGTCTCGGACTTGGTCTTACCACCATGACGTTTAGCATCCTCCTGGCGATGTATTTTGACAAGTACAGAGGCCTGGCATCGGGGCTCAAGTATGCCGGATATTCATGTGCTGGACTGGTTTTTCCGAAGTTTCTCGCATACTTAACGCAGGAATACGGTTTCCGCGGAATGATTCTTATCTACGGAGGCCTTACGATGCACGTCACTGCAATCGGTCTTTTTGTCAAAGAGCCACCCTGGATGAGCTTGAAAACAAGCAAAGGACTCACCCAAAATATAAATGAGGGACGTTCAGACCGAACGGGGATATACCGGTTAATGTAAAACTGCTCGATAAATCTTCGACGACCCTTGCTACAAATCAAATAAGGAACGTTCTCCTACAATGAAGGTATTACTTAATCCCATGATTTACGTTGTTGTTGCGGTGGCAGTGGTGACGGACTTCACAGGGACTGTATATACTTCGACTCTCGCTGACTATGTGGCAGATAAAGGCTTGTCTATCGAGGACGCAGAGTCTTTGGTCATCTACGGGTCTTGCAGCGAGCTCGTAGGGCGGCTATTTCCTCCCCTTATAGCGGACAGAGGATGCGTTCGACGCTCTACACTGATCATGGCAAGTTTTTTGATATGGGGATGCTCAATGATATTGATGCCACATGGAAGTATTAACCTACACATTACTATTTTATGCTTGTGCGCATACCTCTCTTTTGGATGCCTGCAATCTATGAGGAGCGTCCTCATGGCGGACTACATTGGTGTCCAGTGGATATCGACATGCTTCGGGTTCTCAGGATTGATATGTATGCCTCTAAGTTTCGGCAGTCCGTCGATAATAGGTAAGAATATCTAGACTGTGTCTTAATTACGGCTTAAACCGGACGTGTATTGAGCCAAGGTTTTTGTTTTGTTGCCTTCTTTTCGAATTTATGAAAAAATAAAAGGTACAAGTTTAATCCTCTATTTAGCCATTGGCGCATACCACTGCTGTTTATTTCAATGAAAGGTTGCATTTTTCTATACATGGGTCTCTAGAATTCAATAAATACTCTATAGTTCGTTGGCTTGAATGGTAGTCGATTCAAGCATACACGAAAAAGGTTTTAAATGCGCAGTCCAAACGCCTTCAATCAAAATTGCGCAAAGAAGAAAGTATTGATAAAATAAACTGGGCTGAACAAGCTATGGTCTTGCTGCATGGGGACTCTGATGTTTTGAAATCACCCAGCAGCCTGGTATGCCGCATTGTGCAGGCGTCGTAGATCTTCGCATGCTCCTTGCCATGCTGTACAGGGGGAACAACGCACCCGCTAAACAGCCAATCTAGTCAACACACACACGAAAGAAGGATACACCTCACGCAGCGCTGCTTAACAATTCTCTGGTATATTTACACTTCTCTTTTTGTCTTTCTATAATAAATTAGGGCCTTGGAGAATAACTGGTATATTTCCTTCAGTCCGTGAAAAAAATTATAAATATATGGCACAATGAAGTGTTTCTTTGTTTTCTCTCTGCTATTGTTTAGTAGAAACGTTTTGTCTGCTTTAGTGAATGAGCTTTTCGACCCTTGATGTTAATAACGAGATTGGATATCCTGCGCACTTTAGTCGAGAGACATGCGCGGCAAAGCTCGTTGGGATGGAATGCGAGCTGGATTTCGTAAGGGAGTTTTTGAGGCATAGCCGTACACTGCTCCTTTTATCAGGTTTCAATGCGCCGAGTAGAATGGCAATAGCGGTTTTTTTCACCTGGGCACATAGGACCAGCATAAATGGTGGAGTAACATGAAGAGCCGAAGATCGAGGAATCTTAAAGTGCGCTCGTTTGGAAGTTCATGAGAGATTTCCAAACAACTCGTGTAGTCTTTTGAACTTTCGAGGGCGTAGGAAACCATGCTGGTAAAGTTGCGATTGTCAGAAGCTCGAGCAATTAAACAATCGTCGACATACCGGACCAGTCTTATAACTTTGGAGGCGTCTGATGTTTCTTTTATCTTCCTGCCGTGGTGCGCTAGGTAGAGATCGCTGAGGACAGGGGCAATGCACGAACCCATGCAGCCACCTCTCTTCTGTAGGTAGGGTTGATCATCTGAAGTAGCGAAGAGGGTCGACTGGAGATAGATCTTGAGCAAGGTCAAAATTCACTTCGGGATAATCCCGACGCATTTCGGAATGAAATAGCACCGTAGGTGTCTATGCTCTCCTCTATGTCCCTTAAGAGACGGTCGTGGGGCAAGGAATAGTACTGATCCTTAACGTCGATAGAGAAAACCTTTAGATCTTGGTCATGATGCTCATCTAAGAAGCTGAAGACTTCGTAGAAGCTGCGGATCAGGCATGGATCATCAATTATAAGTAGGTTTAGCCGTGTTTGCAGAAATAAGTCGACAAAGTTTTGCCATGCTGCCTTTTCTGGAACGATAACCCGGAGGGGCAGTCTAGTTTGTGCGTTTTGGCGCTGAAGAATAATTCTAGACTCAAATTTTTACTCCGATTGATGTAGGAGCAGAGTTGCTTTAAATCGTGCGAGTGACAGAATTGTTTTGCTTCCCTTTTAATTTTTTTACAAAGAGATCTCAGAGTGCTTGTTGAAAACGGATTCGGCTGCTGTTAATGCTTTTTCCCCAAACGTGTCCATATGCATGAGGACAAAACCTTTTTTTTTGTCAGCGGGCAGAAGATATAATGAATTATCTTTAAGGTACATTTCTACACTCTTGATGGACAGAGAATAATATGGTGGCTTCTAACGCATTAAAGACTAAAGCGCGCAAGATATCCAATCTCGTTATTTACATCAGTGGGCGAAATGCTCATAAACGAAAGCAGGCAAGACGTTTGCATTAAGAAAATCAAAGATAAGAAACAAAGAAACCCATCATTGCGCCATATATTCGAGTAAAACAGGAAGTCATCTGATCAACTCCTAACAAACCTGGCAGCTTGTGCAAACAAGTAAATACCCTACCAATTACAACTGTCAGCTGCAAAAAGAAGCATAAGAACTCCTTTGTCTCTTGTACAGAAAAGGCGGTATAATGCTTTCCCCTTTCTTGGGGAATTCCCCATAGGTCAGATTGGAAGGAGTCTTAACAATTGCCTTCGTGAACATAAGAAGACATTCACAAACAAAGACTCCGGACATTTAGGCATTCAGTGCCGAATCTCTGGCTGCTCAGTGCTGCTGAGTAACTGAAGCGTTCTTGGCAAGCACCAGAACCAGCTCACAAGAACAATTATCGCGAAAGATAATATCGCAAAACCTAACACAGATGCGTTAGTACTCCATCTTTAACAATATTCCAAAAACAATTAGAGTACCTAGCCTTACATTAATTTCAATTCAGTTAGTTTTTGATTGAGGTTCAAATAGAAAGAAAAGAACAAAAGACCAGTTATTCGCCCAGGCCCTAGTTTATAATTCAAATAGAAGAATTGAAGAAAGTGTAAATATGCCAGAGAGTTGTTAGTCTGCGCTGCGTAGGTGTATCCTTCTTTTGTGTTTGTGTTGACTTGAGTGGCTGTTTCGTGGGTGGGCTGTTTCACCTGTACATCATGCGGTACCAACTCGCCCGAACCTCTGTCTTAACATCTTTTTGATACCCCTAGCGGCTTGGGGGACCCAAAGCACTGTGGCTAACTAATGAAAATCTCTCTATACTTGATCTAGTTTGACATTGTTTGGCAGTCATTTTATTTGCATATTTTCGTATGGGTTCTTATGCACCTGGCTGAAATTGACTGTGTATATTACATCTATATTGCTATATATAGGCTTTCATTTAATTGTCGGAGGCAGCAAACAAATACGAGGGGTCACTACCATAGTCGGCCTTTAAACTTTACATCCCTCCATCTTTCGCTTGGTACATTTGGGGGAATATTGCGTGTAAGCGGTGACGACAAAAACCAACGCATCTGCCGCTTTGCAACTTACTCTGGTCACTCGACGAACTTGACTGATAATTTCCCACTTGGGGCAGGTCCACAACCCCCTATCGATGAATTAATACGAAGGCGTTGTGTTCTAGGTGGTGTATAGCTATATTACAAAAGCAAAAGAATGAAAAATCTTTTTTAAGTTATGACTCTTCCTCCTGAGGATTCTGGCTAGCATGGAAAAGCGTAAACATTATAGAATTTTGCATGAACTAGCGAGTCGCGCGCGAAAACGCAATCCTCCGGAGTGAACGTTAGTGGCACTTTAATGGCACTCAAACTAGAGTGATTAAACCTTTAAGTAAATACCTCGGCTTGAACCAGAGCTTAAAAACTAATGCGACACTTAAGCTGCAACTACATTATATAAACCTGCCTGTAGACAATGTCTGGTCAGGTTTCTACCTTGTATATTGATCCTATCTCATTCTCCATTTAAAAACCCTCAGCAGAAATAGTTGAATCATACAGATGTATAAAAAAAAGCTTCAAAAACGCTTTAGAAGTGTACTTAAATAATTGCATGTTTAAGTCAGCATCGCACAATGTGTCTGTTTCGATGTTTTAACGGTGTAATTGCGACCCTAAGGTGTCAGAACAACACCCTTCGGACATTGGTGTCCACACCAAAAACAAGGTGCTAGCGATCTTAGAGGAATTTTGGGCATTCTATTGTAAACGAAAGCAGGGGTGCAAATGCGCCCTTCTCACAGCAAATACAGATGGAGTGAATCATCCATGGCATAAATATCACGCCCTTGTTAATTGTTCTACCGCCTCATATAATCGACAATTCATTGCCCCTCATTCGCAGGCGACCATCTCCACGATTACGAAGGTTACAGGTTCGTTCCCTTTGTAGTCAACACTGCTATCAGAGCATACTAAAGCTAAGTTTAAGATATCTTGATGCAAAACTCGTTGACACAGGCAGCAAATATAACATTGTCGCAAAACGAAGCTCTTTGAAACACCTGGCACTCCAGACCTACACCAGTCTAACATTAAGGTTCTTCTCGCTGCACTCTATCATCCGTTTCCCCATGTGTTAATACCCTTCAGAATGAACTATTTGTCTTGCAGAATCACCGTGTTTTTTATCAAACTGAAAGTACTACTCAATATATATGCGCTGAAAGTTTATTTAGCCATTTAAATCAGTCTCGAAACACTATTCATCAACCGTTATGGGTCTGAAATATATTATTGTGCACTACGCGACATTTGTTTACATGCTGCCTTTGCCTTTCTTGCAGGGTTCTTTCGAGACACTCGAGGAAGTTACGACGGCCTCTTCAGACTTATCGGAGGACTTCATCTACTTGTTTCTGTCCTTTTCCTCGGTGTTGTGTGTGTTGAAAGAAGATCCATGACTGTTTGGGAGCCAAACGGGAATACACAGGAGAAAAACGCTCGGCATTCTAAAACACCAAATATTTCTAGCACTAGAAATTAATTGAACGTTACAAACATTGTGTTTCTTTGTTAAGTATTTACACTTTCTCAGTTAACGAAAATAAAAAGAGTTTGGCTCATATCAAGCTACCGACCCAGCCGTCACAGTGGCGCCAAAGCAAAAGCACCCGCCTAGAGATCCCCAGTTGTTTGTTTTGAATCCCAGCCCAGGTGCTCGCAATTTGACTGAAGTTTTTACAGATAATGCATTGTATAACCAAGATTAGTTGTAACAACAATGATTCATAGTTGTTCCACATTCACTGCCCATCCACTTCTCGGACCTGCCAGATATCCTTTGGAGGTTTGACATGTTAAACCCCCAAAATATAACGCCACTTACCGCTCGACATTTAGTATAAATTTAGGTGTTTTTTTTCCTTTTTGAGTGCAGGCGTTATACAATCAATAAAGGGCATTACGAATCGTATCCAACAGCCTGAGATCTTTATTGCAACACTGCCCTTTTCAATTAAGTAATAGTGATCTTCATATTTTTTTATATGAAAGGAAATCTAGTGTGTTAGTATTGCAGGGACTTCAGTTCCCTTCTTTGAATGCCTTCGATTTCTGTTCATTAAGCATATGTGTTCACAACTCTTATCGCCATAAGCAAGATTCAAGGACCATTAGTAAAACGTTAGATGAAGCTAGAATTTAGAAATACACTGTAGCTTCGTCCATACGGCGTCAAGTGAGTACGCATTGACGACCATCGCCATGATAGATATTTCGTACTTTTGCAAGCGACAGTAAGACTCTCCCTTGCCACGATCCTAACTATTTGAGGCATGAGGATAATGTATTTGTAGACAAAAAAATTAAAGACCTTGACAATTCTTCGTAATGCGAAATAGAGCGCAGCTCTCGAGGAGGAGGAGGGGAGGGTACGGAGGGAAGAGTGTGCTTCTTCTCCTCCTCCGTACCCTCCCCTCCTGCTCGTCTCCTCTCCTCTCCTCCTTCTTCTCTTCCTCTTCCATCCTCCTCCTCCCTTGCTCCTCCTCTCCTCCTGTGGCTGAATTTGTTCATGCGTGACATGACAGGAGTTCGCGACGTGATTTCCCATGACAAAATTAGCGGAGAATCTGAATTGGTGTTGAGGTCACGTGACGTCAATTTCCCCTCTAAATTTAGTGGGCAAATTTTTCCGCTAACTTTAGCGGTGAAACGTCCTATAATGCAAAGCGTGCGGTTACGCCGACGCCGCTGAACCCAAAAACAGGCGCCTAGGGGCTACGCTCGAAAATAATTATTTTATGCAAGTTTTAAGCAACCAGCCGAGTCAGTAACCTAGACAGTGTACTCGTGCACTGCTTACCATCTTTTATGACGTCAAGATATATGTATGTTTTAGGTTATACTATCTTTTTCAACGATCTTGAAAGGGCGCGAATACCAACCGGCCAACCGCGCCTCTATTTCAGTCAGCGCTTGCCCTATTTTGTTCGTTTAAGAGCCGACGCCACCTTGACAATAGCTGTACCGACGAAACCGTCTTGCAGCATAAAACGTAAAATACTGGTAAGTGGTCGTGGTACAGCTACCTGCGTAGACAGCGGCGTGGGTATGGATTAAGTTTGGCTAGAGTTGGCTATTGTTGGAATCACAATCAGACTTCAGCTCGTTAGTTGAAAAATGTAATCGATTACAATTACCAAATACCGAGCCTCAAATGTAACGAATTACCATTACAAATTTCTTTTGCTGAAAAATAACGCATTACTTTACTCGTTACGTTACGAAATACTTTCACGTTACTTTTTCCCTACACTTAAAAGAAAACAATAGAAACAGTTGTGATAGTTTTCAAAAATGTTCTGCAACACTACTTTTCCTATCTCATACCCCCGTATTATGTAAGTCCATAATAAAAATAAATTATTGTATTTAAGAGAAAGAATGTAGGGGCACTCCGTTCATCTGTAAGTTGACAAGGGACCGAAAGCTGCCACCCCACCCGCCATTCCGCTAGCTTACGGCCTCCTGAATTGATCCCTGGAATTCTGCAGAAAACGCTAGCGGTGCGCATGCTAAGTAGCTGCGTCTATACCTCCGCTTTATGATTCTGAGCTAAAGAAGCGATATACGAAACTTCATTTTCACTCGGGTGTTCCGCCTGCTATTCACAAGAAAAGAAACACTTCGTTCTAACGCTACAATGTGTAGCCATAGCCTCCTCTATACTAACAAAGCCTGGCAGATCCACGATGGAGCCGTAGAGTGCACGGTCGCAGATATGGAGCGCCTGGATCTGGCAGCAAAAATCATTTCTCGGATAACCTGGATGTCAGCGCACAGTTTTTCGCAGCGTCGAGGACACGAAACATGGTTTCCAAACCCGGCGAGAAAAGAAGCGGTAGCGCGAGAACGCGAGGAGCACGAGCGGACATTCCATCGCTCGGGAAAAGTGTGTCTCGGCGTCTCGCCTCAGTAGGGCGCCCGTCACGTGACTCTCCTCTCATCCGTTGTTTGCCGCTCTCCCTTTTCAATTTCAGCGGCCGCTTCTCGTTGCGATCTTCCAGGCTTTGTAAGTATTGGGCAGAATATCGAACTATAGGGGGCGCTTTGACCCGTATGTTGTCCCCACACTCGGTATTTACTCAGCACAAGGCCTGTGCACATGCCCACAGGCCTTATGGGCATGTCCCTGCCATCTTCTTCAATAGAGCGCGGGGCACAGTGTAATGTAAAAATACTACCAACAAACGAAGTGACGTCAAGTGCCAGATCTCTCCCGAAAGCAGTCGTCAGAGAATGCGAGGTTGACCCACTTCGGCTCTTGTGCTGAGCTGGTCACCGTGCATGCTGCATTGTTCGTGCAGGCCGGAGTGGTAACAAAAGAGCCCCTCCTCCCCCTCACCGTAAAACAGGAACTCCAGCCGAACACTGACGCCGCGTTCGGTTATGTAAGCCGAGCGCTCAGTCATTGTATTTGTTCTCCCATTCCTTGTTGTAAAGTTAACAGCTTGCGGCGCCATGGTCTGATCTCCTCCCCAATAAACGAGGCTATGGTATACACTCTGTGCGGGAACTATAGGGAGCGCTGTGGGGCTGCACGCAGCGCCATTGGCGGCGGAGCTGGTGTTGCATCACGAGACTGGTCCGGCAGCTTGCAGCCGCCCTTTGCACCTGGACGCCATGGCGGCGCAGGCGTCCGCAGTCGGAGGCTTGGTACTTCGGGCCGGTTTTAAAGACGTCCTAGTAGGCTCCATGTTTCGCGATGCCACTACAAAAAAGGTGAAAATCTCTACGAGACTGGGCACGTCTTCGACGTTAACGAGAGAGTATCGGCAGCGTCGTCGGTCCTGAGGGCAAGGTGTGTGCGACAGGCGAGCGTCTCTCAAGAAGCTTACTCCATAACAATCAAAGTAAGTGCCCGTTCTTTCATGCTCACAGAATTATTTACTCGTATTTACTAGTACTGTAGCCTTCAAAATCTTAGAGGTATTCGGGATTATCGACTGCCTAGATGAAATCTTGGGAATGATGTTTACCCTTTCGAGTCACTTTTATTCGCATGGCGTCTTTTTCGCGAAATGTTTTGCTTCAATTTGTTGCGGTGTGCAACAATCTCTTTCTATGTTTATCTTGCCTTCATTTAACTGCCTTCTAATTTCTTTGCTGATTTCTGTTCACGCCAGCTCTTCTTCGTCATAGCTGACTCGATCGTATCGGGCACCGAGAGTTATGGGTAAACAACTCTTGTGAGCGGGTGCTACGATCACAAAAGCCACAAGACCCTTGCTATTTGATCAGAAAACTTCTGCAGCACCTGTAGGGCCTCGGCAACTCCGATCGATTGCTAGACTCGAGCCCACTGCGAAATGTGACCTCGCCTTTATTATTAAAGTGGGATCATTTCGCTGCTGCCTATAGTCGGACCGCACGTCCGATCAAGAGTTGCAAAGACAGTTTCCTCACACTTCCTATTTTCGCGAAGAGAGGCGAACATTAACGTAATAAATGTATCAGCATTTGCTGCTCGATTGTCTCACTCACAGAAGGGTTTGGTTTTGGGCTAGTTGGTTGAACATGTTTAAGGGTTAAAAGCGCTAAAAACGTCTCTTTGTAGCTATTCGTGAAGCCATTGAGGTGTTTGGGGAGGTCAAGTTCCAAAATCAATGTAGGATTGTCACGGAGGGTTTTCTAGAGTTGCTGGGCTTTTATTTGGAATCCACATATATTGTTTTAGAGACGTACAGCTTGTGCAGAAGCAAGGTGTGTGCATTGGTGCGAGTGTGGCTCCAGTGTTAAGTGATCTGTACTTAGCAAAGTGTGATAGGGAGATTTAGAGCTGATTGGAGGCAGGAGTCGTCCATGTCTTCAGGTTTGTAGACGACTATCTTGTTCTGTTCCGGAAAAAAGTGGAGTCAGAAAGGGCGGTGTTTCTGTCAGGCATGTTGGAGATCTTCAAAACTAGCGCCTCGGGCTTGAGTTTCACAAGTGAGAACCCGGTGGAGGGTAGTTTGCAGTTTTTGGATCTGAAGTTGAAGCTCCTCCCGTCGCATGTATGTTGGGCATACTGTCCTAGGGCGAAAAAAGGTGTTTTGCTTTATGACTCTAACCACTCCAAGATTATTAAGAGGGGGATAGCCACAACTTGCCTTAACGCGGCCTTAACGAAGTCTTGTCTGCACAGCGTAGCCGACATGCTTCGGGTTACAAGTGAGAAAGCTAGAGGAGGGCGGTTTCCCTTGTGAGATCATTAAGGGGGTGGTTGAGGGCCTGCTAAAGAAGTTTCGTGGAGGAGGGAAGAGGGAAGAGAGGGGCAAGCCAGATAAGAGACCAGTGGTGATACCGTATATACATAAAATTAGCCATAACATTAAAAAGGTGGGGAAAAGCATGGCATTTCGGTTCTCCTTTCAGCTCCGCAGAAATTAAGCAAGTTATGTGGGAGGGTGGAACGGGGTGACACACGGGTTGATATTTGTCAGAAGAAGCACGCAACGAAATACGTAGGATGCAGAGTTGGCGTTGTGCACAGAATTCCTCTGTCTTGTCGGAGGGTATACGTGGGGCAGCCGGGGCGATGCGTGAAAGAAAGACTGAGGGAACATGCCCTGTCATTGAGGTCAGCCCCCTCTGGCAATCTCGCGGTACATTGCAATAGGTGTGAGTGTTTACCCTATTTAGACAACACCGTTATCTTGGCACGAAACAAAAATAGAAAGACAAGGGAGATAACGGAAGCGTTTCTTATTTCCGAGTGTGACGAAGGTACATGTGTAAGTGCCCCATCGATAACCCTGTTTAAATCGGAGTTATCGTTTTTATGATCATGCACGGTGTAAGAGTACGAAATGTGATAAGCTGCGGTTGGAACTGAATTGGATGTGTGTCTTGTTGGTTTCTGCGGTACGTGTGTTTTTCCAATTAAACCAGTTGCAAGTAGCGCTCTGAGGTGTGTGTCTCTCCTACTCGTCCATCGTTTTTGAGCGCTTTTAACCGTTGAACTTGTTTTACTCATCCCATTCCAACCCTTGGTCGACCTAACAAAAACAAATTCCTGCACTTTCTGTCCTGCTGTTGTATATTTTTGAGCATGATCTTTTTGTTGCGAGAAAAAGACCAGGCGCACAGGAGAACGTGTAGTGCTGATGATATTCATAATGACAATGTTGCATGAACTTGACTGGACATTAAGGAGTCTTACATCCACGTTTTCTTTTTGTCATCAGCTGGACAACAGCAGGAGGATAACAGAGGCCCACTGCACCTGTAGAGGTGGCACATGCGGCCAGTGCAAGCACACGGCAGCAGTGGTGGCATATGTGAACAGGGAGGACACTTCCACAAAGACGTCCATAACAAATGTGTGGAAGAGGCCATCGGCAAAGCAGCTTGGAATGTATAACAAGGGTGTGCTATTCTCAGAAATGTTCGCATCGAAGCTACCGGATGGCAGGCTGCAGGGACAGCCGGTACCAGCTTCCATTGTAAACTCCAACTGCCCGTTAGGCATTATGCTTCGTCAAGCGGAGCAAGTGAAGGAGAACCTCGGAAGTCTCGACAAGCTTCTACCTCGTGTCGGACAACCGCGGGTAATATTTGGCGCAGATGACATTTTGAGTGAGGAGCTATGTGACGACATTCTTCTCGCTGTCATGGTCAGCGAGGATGAGTGCAAAGAGATTGCACGAAAGACAATACTTCAAAGTGCATGCCCACAATGGCACCGTGAGAGGGCAGCAAGAATCTCTGCAAGCTCCAAGGCTCACAGAGTGAAAATACGTACAGCCGACTTCGATACCCTGGCCAAAGACCTTGCCTCTCCACGGTCATTCAAGAGTGCCTCATGCTCTTATGGTGTGGCGAAAGAACCGGAAGCCAGGAAAGAATACGAGTCCTCGGAAAAGAAAAAGGTGATACAAGTAGGACTTGTTGTGTGCGTCCCACAGCCGTGGTTGTGTTGCAGCCCCGACGGACTGGTGGAAGAGAACGGGGAAATCCGCCTCCTAGAGATCAAGTGTCCTTCCAGGTGCGAGACCAAGCCTGTAGTTGATGAGAACATTAACGTTGACTACCTGCAATACGAGGGGAAAAAGCTGAAGCTGCAAGAAACCCATGTGTACTACACACAGGTTCAAGTCAGCATGTATATTGTCGGTGCGAATGTGTGCGACTTCTATGTCTACTCACCCAAGGGGCCCAAGTGTGTAGAAGTAATGAAGGACACGCCGTTCTTGAAGAAAGTTGTGCCAAAGCTGGAATGGTTTTTTTTCAGGCACTATTTTCCAGCTGTTCTGAGGCGGCAAAGCCTCTAATCAGCTAGAGTAGTGTTGATACGTGAAAAATTGTTTTTTATGGAATACAAAGTGCAAATGTCTAGTCGAAATATCACAAATGAAACTTGTGTGACCATTTATTTCTGAATCATAGTGGCAACGTGGGCAAGTTGGTTCACGTTTACGATAAAATACACGGCGTGCAAAACGACGAAGACTGATTGCACAAAATGACAAAGACTGATGAAAAAGGAACAGACAGGACAAATGCTAATTTCCGTCCTCTCATCTTGTCTGCTTCCTTTTCGGCGGTCTTCGTCTTTTGCGCACTGTGTACTTTATCGGAAACACACATTTCTGTTCGAAACTCTCACAAAGTCTTAATGACGGGACCTTGCAGGTTCGCGAGCACGCTACATACATGTAGAATTTTGTCTATGTGGCATTTGAGTTCTGGCGTCAACCTGTGGCTCAAGATTGCGAAACTCTTAATCCGCTGGATACATCTCTCAACATGAATTCGATGAGATGCGACCTTGTATGTCTCCTTCATCTCTGCCTCCGTGAACTGTTCATTAGCTCTTGCAAATGGTGGCATAACGAGAGTCACATCTTTACTCTCCAAGTCGCACTTCACGTGTGGAAACCCTTTGTCGGCCATAACCATATCACCTGGTTCTAGCAAGTTAACCAACCGAGAGTTTGCTATGATGTAAGTGTCACTTGCCCTTCCGCCATACACATCTGAAATGAATGTGATGTACCCAGATGGCGTGATGCCAATAAGAAATTTCAGCGTGAAGTCACTTTTATAATTACTCCAGCAGTGCACTCTGTCAGAGACTTTGCTCGGTTTCTCAATCCGGACTTCACTGCAGTCGACGATAACTCTACAATTAGGATACTTCGACTGGAACGATGCAGGCATTGATGCATGAACAACGTCTCTAGAAAACCATTGGATCCATCCCTGCGTACTAACATAGAGCACATCTAGAATCGTATAGAAGATGCGCGACGCACTGGTTCGGTGGATCCCAAACAGTACACCCAAGGCAGAGAAGGTCAGTCCATGCTTCATCTTGACCAGAAAAAGCAGGAGCTTGCTCTCCATACCCAGATCCAAGTATCGCTCCCCACGCACCTGGAACGAAAATACTTTTTTCGTAAACACAGAAAAAGTTTTCTTTGACTAGACCTTTTTGCTCGAAGTGCAGTTGACATCTTAACCAAAGTCCCTTGTAGCTGCCAAGAGTATCTAGCAAACTCCAACGGCTGAATGCCCACTAGCTCTTGGCTTCACTACTAGACAAAGCTTGCGTCACTCTGTGGTGATAAGAATAATTGCCAGCAAATTGTCATCTTTTACGACAGTAAAACTGTTGTCTGCAAATTCTCTCCCTAATCGACTGAATCCTACTGCTCTTTTTCCCAACCCCCAACCGATCCGACCAGCTTGCCAGTCTCATCTCGGCTGTCTGAGAACCATGCTGAAAAGTGACGTATGGCAGAAGTATAAATGGCGAATGTAATGAGACACCGAGACCGGATGTACACGCAGACTCTGGTTGTGATGAGTGAGAGCTAATGTTCTGCGACTAGTTTAATCCCCACGGATAGGCTCGACGATCATTAACTACAGCAATGTTGCAAATCTGCTGAACTTGTGGGACAGCGCCCTTCTCGTCGACTCGTTATGTTTAGGATCAAGCATTCACCATGTCGCGAATGCGGACAGAATAAGAGAGGCTTTGGCGCGGGCAGTATTTGTTGAGATGCGACTTGCATTTCTGAAGAGTTGCGCATGATCTTTCGTAGCTTTGCTGTGAATGAACGTGTTTTCATTCCTACACTGATGGCGCAGAAGCTGAACACAGCCGCTGCGGAGTCGCTAACCTAGACGATTCCCCTTGCCGTGACAACATGACTTAGCATTGTAAATAAAGCACATGCGTCCAATTATCTATCGTTTTGGGCCCCACAGCCGCATTCATTTGGTCACAGGGTTTGCTTGTAATACGACAAGCATCGTCCTGTTACTAAATGACACGTGTCTGAAACAGACCACCGCAAGCATACATTCTGCACCTAAACGTAATGAAATACAAGTGTGCGCTAGCCTTCGGAGCTCGGCAATTGCTGTCCACGATAACTGGACAGAAACTCTCAGCTGAATGCCCAAACGCGCACTGGAGGTACACTGCCTTGCACTTCCCGCACCAGTGCAGGTGAATTGAGAGCACCTGCCAAAATCTCAAAATTTCTATGGTAGCTGCATTACCCGACCCCGTTTGCTCGAAGTGCGGATATCTCTAACCGTGTTTAAGAGTTAACCGAAGTACCTGGTAGAGGGATTTCAAGATCGCGTGACTGGCTGTGCAGGGACGCAGAGGGGGGGGGGGCGGCAATTTTCTGCATCCCTACACGACCAGTCACAATCCTAAAATGTCCTACTTTGGTTTACTTGTAACCATGGTTAATGATATTCATGCTTCGAGCAAATAGAACCAGGTGGTGCCGCTACTTCAGAAGTTCTAACATTTTTTCTCATAATGAGGTTAGCTTTCTGGTAGATTTAAGACATACAGTCGGCATCAAAATGAGCTGGCTCATTGGAACGCTGGCCGGAGCGGCGAAAATTTCTTTGGGGCGCTTCTGTCTCGATAAGCCATTGAGAGCAACGCTGGAAGAAATGCTGCGACCTCGTGCACTGGGGAGGACGGCAATGAAAATAAGCGGCGTATAGGATGCACTTGAGCTGCTCGTTGCACATCGGCTTGTCGGTTTCAATGCACCATTGCCATCCATTTTTGTGCGTGTGTGTGTGTGTGTGTGTGTGTGTTTAAGGTTACTTGTCACGTTAGGGCATGGAACTCGTAGAGATAGCTTGTAGTTTTGACTTCGCTTAAAGAAAAACAAAAAATACTAGCAATTCAAGTTAAAGCAAGTAGGCAGGTGAGCTGGTTAAGGATAGACATGATAACCCTGGAGCGAGGCGACAAAAAAAGACGGACAGACACGAAGCTCCGAAAAGCTACGTGTCTGTCCGTCTTTTTTGTCCCCTCACTCCAGGGTTATCATGTCTAGCAATTCACACAGGAAAAACTTCACAAAAGACAATAAACACAGAAAAGCGACAATGAATGGCGCACGGCTCTCCCAGATGGCGTATCAAATACAACAGCCAGACATGCAAAGCGAGACATCCCAGATGCGTGTCTTATCATTTCTAGCGTCCTCCCCCGTGCTTGAAATTGCGGCACTCCTTTCAGTTTCGCTCGCGATGGCTTACCGCGACAAGGGAGACCCATGAGGACCTTTTGCCGCTCCGGCCGGCGTTCCGACGAGCCAGCTCATTTTGATGCCGACTGTACCTCTAGGTGCTGTTCTTAAGTGGGTCATGCAAGCATATGTCTAGAAAAATAACTGGAAAAGACACGGGCGAGCTAATGGACTCTGAAGATTGCACGATCTTGAGACCAAGGAACAAAACAAGCTGCCCTTCCTGGTTTATCAGGAAGTCCCGTGACCCTCCTCGCACGTGTCGCATTAGTTGCCAAATCGCCAACACAAGCCAGATGCTACACTGTGACTCGCAACAGTGCAGAACTTTGAAAAGCAATGAGGACCACCCCTGCCACGGCTATTGTTCAGACTGGTTCACATATTTGCAACTGAATTGGGTTAGTTCAGATGCGAAAGGCAGATGCAGAATGTTGTGGAGGAAGTTTGCACGAAGCCTGTGCTCACAGTTGTGTTGACAAGCAATAAACCGTAGCTGAGAACCAATCAGAACTCCTTATTGGAACTTGGGGCCCACTAATAATGAGCGATATCCACCGAAAACATGACAAAATACTTTTTTGGCGTACGTGCAGAAGTATCTCTCAAATATCCCGTTAAGTTAGCGAGAAATGTATCTCAGTATTTGTATTATAGGCTTCCAGCACATGTCTCTCGACATGTCTATTCCGGAATACTTTTTTTAGCATCTCTGCACAGCCCTGGTTCCTTTCAGTGCGTTGTAATACGACAAGCATTGTCCTGTTACTAGGAGACTCGTGATTTTCGCAAGCATACATTCTACAACTAACGTAATAAAATGCAAGTGTGTGCTAGCCTTCGGAGCTCGGCGATTTCCGTCCATGGTGATTGGACGCAGACTCTAAGCTGGGTGCGGTGTGCCCAGTCAGGTATTAATTTTACGTGAGCCCAAACCGATTGACGATGCAGTGCTCGGGCCTAATCAATGTATTGCATTCAGCTAACACACTGAAAGGTTGATCCTCTTGTCTGTCAGATGTGATCCGCATGACCTTGCCACCAAGCTTTTTGAAGGCAAGAAAGAATGAAGTATCCTGCATTTACTCTTGAAACTATGCAGAAAGTGAAACTCTAGGCTTAGTAGCATTACGTGGGACATACGTGCTTCAGGCTTGTGTTAACATGCACATGAACTTCAAGCCCTAAATTGTTGTTTCACCCCTTTGAGTGAGTTTCTATTTATCTTTGACAACAAATTCAACAATGTCAGGAACACCATGGCAGTCACTCCGGTAAGGTTCCTCAGAGCATCATCCTTTTCACTGTGGTTCACCAATGACTGGTACCTATAAAAACCTTTCAGTGGATGATCTTGGAGGCACACCGCAGCGATACTTGCATCAGCAGTCGTAGGTCGTTCGTGCGCTAAGTATGCAAACTGGGTAGATGCCTCGCAGACACCAGTTCACAAGACGCAGGATATCAGCAGCACACCCTGATCCTGAGGCTCTGATGTCCATGATGTTTGAGTTGATACCTGAAGTCGAAGCAATGACATGTTACAATATTTACAATTAAAGCAAAACTCAAATGTTGTTTAGTATCATGTTAGCAGAGGAGAACTTACCTCCACACCTTTCTGATGACGAGCTTTCATTAAGTTTTCCAGTGACTTCATGTTCCTCAAACTCTGGTGCGAATGCTGGAGATGCTGGCAGATCCACAGGAGCCTCGGTCATCACTGTTGGTGGCGCAGCTTGCAGCAAGTCTGGCAGCGACGTTGAGGTCTGGGGCAGGGCTGCATTAGCTGTACTCCGCTTCTTGTATCTAAGAAAAAGAAATCCCACCTTCACTCCTCTCATTAATCACAGTGAGGCTGCATACCAACAAATAAGCTCCTGGCTTTTAAATAGAGCAAACACTGCAATTTTTCTCGCATTCCCACCCAACTGTGCTGCAGTTGCGTTCGACATTGCATTTCAAGCGACCTACGAGAAACCAGCGTCATAAAAAAATTGCGGCGGCTTAGCTCGGCTATGCTAGGATATACTCGTACGTAGCGTGAGCTTATGCGCACAGAATGCGAGGCGCTATCAAGCAGCTCCGGTGCAGCGTCAGACTTGGCTACTGCGCAACGGAGGCACACGGCTGGGCACGCGGCGGCGCCAGTTGGTTTGCCGCGGCTATGACGTCACTCCTCTGTAATGCGAAGACCGGCGAGGCGCGCGCGGTGGCGGTAGAGACTGCGGCGGCTGCGTCTCCGGCACGCCAGCTGTGCGCCGTGTGACGTCACTGCTCCTCGCGCCTGCGCAGATTGGCGCGGCGCGCGCGTTGGAAGCGGAGCCCGCGGCGACGGCGGCTCCGCCCCGCAAGCTGTGCGCCGTCTTACGTCACTGCTCCTCGCGCTTACGCAGCACGGAGTACGGCTCATTATGAGAGCCACGCGAAACTGCTCAACCTCGGCCAGTGTAGCAAACGCTACAAAACTGCTTCCCCGACACCGTCGAAAAGAAAACAAAATTGCTGCGTCTGTAAGGATACTAATAAAAAGCAGCCGACGGATCGAAACAAGTAGGTTCAAATACGGCAATTTGACAATGTTCTCACCTTTCGTAGCGTCCGAATTTATCCTCAGGGAGCACCGAACGCTTGCGGTACTCTTCGGGGAATATCGTCGGCGCATACGACAGGGACGAAACATACTTCGAGGACGCACCTCCGACGAAATGAACGCTGCATATCCGTGAGTGCCGGGTCGGCTCCCAGTCCGTTCCGTCGGCACTGAAATACGCAAACGATAGTGGCTGAAGAAAAACCAAAACACAACGCGAGACGGAGAAGATACGTTCGCCATTACGATCCATTGGAAGACAAGATCGGGAGCCGAACTTACTTCTTCCGTCGCACGGCTCTGATCCACTGTTGCCGCTGCCCGACGAAGTACGGACGAGTTGAAAAACTGTAAAACGTCGTCCCCGTGGGGCACGACGTATACCTATTAGTACAACCGACGACGCAGCAATTCATGATCGCAATAAACAGCATGTTTGCGGCGCAGTTTGGGCGTCGCGGCGGCAGTGGTGCCAGCCTCTGAAAGCGGTGGTGCGGCGCTGTTTCCTTCTGCTCGGGCGGCTCGGTTGTCGCAGCCTGTCCCATCTGACGGCCGCGCGGCGGCGCGCCGGTCGCCGCGCACAGAGTGTATAGCCACTGCAGAAAGCAGGCGCCCCAGCTCACATTGATGTGTTTCCGTGAATTAAAGTTTGTTTTTCCTGCCGATAAAAACTTTTTTTATTGGCAAGCAAAGTACTAATTGAAACTCATGATTTCCATTCTCCTTGAAGCCTGAGTGTTTAACAACTTATTAAGAGATTGTCATGGAGACGACGGACACTTTATGACCGCAAACTCGACTAGTCAGAAAAAAATGGTGATTACGGGTTATCGATCGTTCATCAGTTCTCATTTTGGATACCAATATTCTTGGAGGCCAGGCGAGGGGAGGACATAGACAACGAGAGAAGCGGTGGGAATCTGGCTCACATAATAAAGGATCATTCCACTATCACGCGTTCTCTCTCTCTCTCTGTCAGCACTCCTCAGATGGCCTAACCTCCCTCCCCCTTTATGTTGACAGTTGACTGTAAACTAAAGAGTGGACTCGACCTACCATGCCCAGACAAGTAAACCAAAAGGAGTATCGTCCGTACCCTCAAAGACGATGCTCTTAGCCACGCACCGGGCGCTTTTCAGCCGTGCCTCAAGAGCGTGCTAGAATACAGTAGAGCAGATCAAAGAAAAAGAGAATTCTACCCCCTCGCGAAGGCTACATCTTCTGTTACGCGCGTTGTGAACCCGCGATCCGAGGGGGTACGGACCCGCGTTTGATATCTATGCAGGTGGCGGGAGACGTCGGAGAATTTGGAAAGGGTGAAACGGCATAAAAGACAAAAACAAACAAGCACAAAGCTCTTTGGTCTTCACGGGAGAACAAGAAAAACACAATGGAAGGCGACGGAGAGCCCACTCGGGGTTGTCTCACTTGACCTTTGTCTTCCGGATATTTGTACATGCCTTTCCCGTTTTTATAGCGGTTTTAGTGACCGGTCATTCAAAAAATCTTGTTTTCTTTTCGACCATTTTACACTTCCTGATGTATTTTATTTTGTTTAGCTTGATATCTTTATGCTGCTGAATTTTCTGCTCGTACCGCTCCAGTTTGTGTATTGTGCTCATATTTTTTTTAATAAGTAACGAGTAATTAAAGAAATCTGTTACCAATATTTTGCTATTAAATTATATTAAAATTACCTAAAGAAAAGTTACGTGACAATTACTGAACTACTTTAAAATGTAACAGATTACAAGTAATTCGCTACTTGCAAAAATTATTTCCAAAGTCTGATTACAGTAATCGGTACCCCAGCTTACGAAGGCACAGACACTGCACTTAGGCGCTCCGAGACATGTCAATTCATCACGCCATCTGACCGCGAGACTAGCTTTCGACGAGTTCTTACTTCTTCCTGAGGTGCTGCGGTTTTGAACATCATTTTTACGGCTTATTTAAGCACGCTGCAACTCTTCAAACACGAGTTTTAGAAACATCTGCGGTGAATGAGGGTGAACAATCAGGAAACGTGTGTTTCAGCACGCAGCCCCAAGCCTACGCAACGCTTCCTACCTCATATTTTAATCAGGTTTAAAATAGCCGATTCGGAAATTTCTGTGGAAACACTTGCGATAAAGCTATAAACCGGGAATGCGCGATCAAGATAATTCTCATAAGGATCCCTGGTCTATACTCGCTGTAACCTATAAAACCAAGGAAAACCAAGTGCCGCTGCTGGCAGATAGCTTTTGCTTTAGAACAACAAAATAGGGTCGTGACGAGTAGCTGCACCAGTCTCCATAGGTCAGGGGTGAGTTGTAAATCTTACTACCAAAACCAGATAATTAAGTTACAACTACATGACACCACAGTAGAAAATATGCAACATTACTCCGATAAATTAAGTAAATATTACTTATGTTTTCACTCGATATTATTTAACTTGATACGCAACCTAATCGAGCCCAAAATCCTCATTAAAAGCACCTTTTGAGACTACATCACAAGTAGACATTCAGTGATGTCTCGCTAATATGGACACCTCCGTTCCCCCACGAATCATCCATAAAGCGAGTTGTACATAATAACAAGAAAGAAATGTACGTATTTCCCCAGTTTGTTCACGAGAATGGTGTCCATATAGCGGAGTAACCATTATAACCGGGTTCATTTTAACGGGACACGACTGTATCTATATAGAATATGTTCCCTATATTTTTAGTTTCTTGCTCACAATTTCTAAAGGCTGCAATCACACGTTATGCAAACATGCATAAATTGATTCGCAAAGTGCTCGCTGCAAATGAAACTTTCTAAACAAAATTCTGACTTATTTTTGACGATGTTGAATGCAGCAAGAAAATTTGTGATAAAAACATTGAATCTCGTTTATTAAGACGGTATTGTACTCGTAAACATTTTGGAGAATGTATATAGCTGCTTGAATTATGTAAGGTTGTATCCTTACATTGTCACTAAGCTTTACTCATTCAGTATTGATCCGACACTTTTTCATGTAGTTATAAGGTTATTTGGATGCTTGCTTGAGAACAACCTAAAATGTATTTCTAGTTGTGTGATAATCGTAGATTCACAATAATGAATTAGTGGATTCATTTTTTGTTAATTTAATAGCTAATATGCCACCGTAATTCCACTTACCAATGGTTCTTTCGGTCGATTTCTCGAGGTTGTTGGATGGCTCAGCTGATTCAGCCTCTGCATATGTTTGCAGCGGGCATGAAACAAAGACATGGCGGTCTTCCTCCCACCCTATCATAGCCCTCGCGATGCGATTTTGTGCACGACAATAACAATGTTGGGCTTAATTTGAACCGCAAGTCGGCAGAACCACCATTCAAATTCGCTTGAGTTAACTATCCTAATTATTAAACAGTACTATGCCCCCCCCCCCATCTTATCAAAAGGGAAGCGGTGCAACAATGAGGCGTTGATTTCATAAGTACCTTGATTGTGGAGCTCCACGGTCTTTTTGTGGCAGAGGTAGGGGCGGTGTTTTTTACTTGATCAACGAAGAGGAGTAGAAATTTGGCAACAAAATGTGTCTCCCTGCCTTCTACCATCACCCTTCCATCTCTCTCCGAAAGGTTTCTGAGCAAGGTATTAAACCCAAAGAATAAAGTACAATTTTCATAAGATGCATACCATGTTATTTGTATGACGTATATTACCAAGATTTATTTTGAACCTGGATTGTGCGGTTTCGGACTCTGTGCCCTCTGATCGCTTTCACGTCCCAAGGTTTCCACTCGAGAAAGTCATACAATTGAAAACGAGCGTGTTGGTTAAAAGATACAAAACTTGAAAGTACAAAACAGCGAGGACGAGGCCTGAAAATATGTTCTGTTCCCGTCCTCGTCCTCGCTGTTTTCTAATTTCAAGTTTTGTGGAGAAAGTCATCTTTCACAAGTAAGAAAGAAGAGCGTTTCCATCACAGTTAATTGAAGCCAAAATTATATCAACAGACGATAGAGACTAAGAGCTACGCTGCGGAATGTCGTCTTTCTCTTCCCAGCCGCGACTTTCTTCAGCCTTCAAATTTCCCTTCGAAACAAGTCGTGCATGCAGGTTTTCACAGTCACCAGTGTGAACAGGTCGTAGTCATCCAGCCTTTTTGTTTACCACGGCCGCCGCCATTTCTTCAAGGACATTTAATAGCTACGTTTCCACGTAAACAAAGCTAACACTAAGGCCCGTCACACTGGCAGTCATATAAACAATTTCATCTACGTCTTTTTTTCGGTACTGTCTGCTGAACCAAGAAAAAATTTTGAAAATACAATACTCGGATATATTTATAAAATAAATTAAAGGTCCTTCTAGGAAGGACATTACATAAGAAGGGGATAAGTGCAGCCTATAGGTAACACATAAAAATAAAAATAAAGAACTTGCACAGCATTAAAAACATACAAGAAATCGTAACTCACTCAACACAAGCTAAACTCTTAAACAACAGTGCGAACATAAAATAAATCGTAAGTCAGACAATACCTAAATGGCTGCTGATAGAAAACAAAAACAATCAAGGTTAGTCTCGGTGACGATGCGCTCTTTTAGATCGTGCTACCGAACTGCTGTTTTCGGAAGAACGAAGACAAAAAAGGGCGCGAGGTGAAACGGTCATTCTTCCGTAAGGGATTAAGACGAGGTGTAATAAAATGCGTCTGTGTTAGAGTGCCTTGGCTGAGAGATGGTGCATAGTAAGTGCGATGAAAAAGACAAAACCAAGAAAGCTTGCACCTCAAGGCCAGTTCTGAAAGGTCGGTTTTCTGTTGTTCTTTTTCATTCGTTCATTGCTTTATTTTCAAAATGTTATTTCAAATATACAATACTTGTTTTGACCCATAGCCTTTGTGGCTAGTTCGGGGTCCAATCGTAAAAATGCACTTCGCAAGGCGGCAATGCAACAGGCAAACATAATACACAAAACAAAGAGAGTACATAATTTGCAAAATAGTTAACACAAATGGTTTTCGTTGCTAAAAAAGTTCAGGAACGGCAAATATTTGTTTGCCGTTCCTGAACTTTTTAATATTTATTTCCTTAACTTTTTTAAATGTTTATTTCTTTGCCTAATATATATGGGTATTACATTCCATGCTAAAGCACCACTAAATTCGATCAGATTTTGTCCATACGTATTGTGTCAGTCTTCCCATTTGCAGTGTTCCCATACAGTCTTCCCATCTGCAAGAAAAACTTGCTCAGTAAAGCCCTAGCTTCACAGATGTTTGAGGTTGATACGCTCTAATTTAGTAGCAGGTATGTGTCGTATGCCAACAATGTGAAGTCCTTGAAGTACGGTAGTAGGAACACAGGCTTGAGAACATTATAGCCATAAGAAATAAGTAACATCCTGAACTCTCAAGCCCTTCAGAAGGTCCTGTCCTCAAAACTCCTGGGTGCGGGGCTGACCTCTGTGGATTAAATGACTCCCAGGATAATGGAATTCATGGTCACCAGTTTAGTCCCAGCACACCTTGGCTGATTGTGGTTCTCGGTGTCAAACCACAGCATCAGGAGCTGCCGCATGAGACTGACACATACGCTGTGCTGGCAGTCTGAAATAAACCATTAAGACATTGTTAAACCATGGAATTGTCATGTTGATTGAGAGACCCTTCACGCCATAAACTGGTACTCCAGGACTTCCCTCCACAGCTTATATATGCCATGTGAGCGCGCTCTTCTCACTTCACAAGTGTAGGGTCAAGGGACGGGCAATGAACCCATTCACATCCAAAGAACCAATTAGACCGCTTGCAGTTTTTTTTTGCTGCCGCCTTGCGACAGCATCCACAGACCAGACAACAGCGAGCACACGTATGTGTAGTGTTTCCCTATGCCTAATGCAGAGAAACCCCGCTTCTAGTTCCTGCAGCTCCCTTGCGAATGGTTTTAGCGGTGTCGTCATACTTGGCTTGGTAATCACAAACCAAATAGCTGGCATCAGCATGATTTGTTTTTGTACGCTTGGGTCCAGTTGGAGTATTTGGCACTGTCTGGGCCAGATATCGTATGTCGACTTTTCAAACCCTCTAATGTCATCTGTATTCCAGATGAGTGGAAAGTCGTCACTTTGAAAGTCAGTGCAGAGTCTTACATGTTCTTGATCGTCAGCAATGTCCGATATATCGGGTCCTGTTGGTGTTGCTGGCCGCCACTTAAGATCTTGCTGCACAAGAATCCGCTGCAGCTGCTTTTTTATAGGCAACATCTAAGAGAATGGGCATAACTTGAGATCTGATTCAGTAACACGATTCTCATAGTTTGAGATATCTCCAGGAGGACCCAAGTGCCCTTGGCAGACAGGGGAGTAGTGATGACTTTCTGCCTCTACCGCATGAGGGTGCACAGTCTTCAGTAACAAGTACTTTGACTGAGTACACATCCAGGGGCAATGATGTCAATCATCCTAAGAAGGTCAGCAGTTGCCTTGTGACCATCTTTGTGGCGCAGTACGTACGACATGACAAGAGCAGCTAACTCGGCCGCATTATCCGACCCCTCTTAACTTCTTGCAGATAGGTCGCGCTGCGATCCCAATTGAAGAACTATAAATATCCTTAATTTCGGTAATTTTTTTTTTTTTTTGGGGGGGGGGGGGGTTGGGGGTTGCATTTTGAAATTTACAAGGGTAGAAATTAAGTTATTTTTATATCTGACATCCAGAGAACAATCAAGTTTCGTGTCCCCCCCCCCCCCCACAATTTTATTTTTTTGAATGTGTCTGCGACTAGCAAAACAAATTATTAAATTGCTTTCAGACCTATCTATATCTTGTATCGTAATATTGATATTTTCGATGTAGAACTATATTGAGAGGGGAATTGAAAGCTAAAAGAACTCCCCCGAAATTGTGAATTGCAAGACTGCCCCAAAGATTATTTTTAAGGCATTTCAATGCCGTCATCCTTCCAAATACAGTTAGAAACCACCCGCAATTACATTTTCTGGCAGAAAAGCTCTCCAATATGTCAGATATGCTCGTTAAGGGACGCAAGGCTCACCTGCGAAGCCGGAGCGTCTCCAACTGATGTGCCTTTGATGCCATCCAACAGGGGCGCTGCAGTTGGCCAGTTGCGCGCGTGAATGGACACTTGTTTACGTAGGCTCTTGTGACTCATACTTGGTCCTTCGTTTTGCACTCTCTTTGAAGTTCTATCATTGGTTCGAGCAAACGAAAGGGAAGGGGGGAGGGGGGAGGGGGGGCGGCAGCGTATTACATAGTCAGAGGTTTGGTTCCCACAATGGCGCTTAGTAAGTCGCGCTGTTTTTCCAATTATTACGCCTAGTTATGAGTACGTGCAAATAATTATCACTACAAATGCTTTCTACAGATGCATACGACTTGCCTACTGTGGGTTGTGTATCATTTATGATTGCCTTGACTTGTGTGTAACGCTTTTTCGTCGCACTAGAGTGCGACACTTCTCTCCAGAAATTCATACCATAAAGTCATTCTCTGTTAAAACCTTGTTTGAGCAATGGTATATCGGTATATGGTTTTAAACTGTTACCAAATTTAATTGAAGGAACCGGATGTTCGTGTGAACATATGCCTGTCAATGACCCACCGAGTAAAGATATCAAGTATTCATGCTTGATCCGTGCAAATATCGTAACTGCACAATCTCTGAGGAAAATATTTTGCTAATGTAAGCATTCATAAACAGAACATGAAATCGATGCTTCAGGAACGCGATTTTAATTTTCTCTTTAATATATTTTTTGAATAATAGTGTCTGCTGGTTACCATCTCACCCCCTTTAAACTTTTTCTTAAATTAGCTTTTCCAATATAATGCATCAAGCGTGCGCCCCCCCCCCCCCGCCCCCGAAATAAATACAGTATTTTTTCACTACAAAATTTATTTGTACTGCACATCTCTGAACGCTCGTTGCCTTCAATAAATCAAGCAATAACATCACATACAAGGTACCGAACTTCAAAGCTAACCATTACCTTACTCAAAACGTATGTGTGATGTAATGAAACTTTCAATGAAAAATCGGGTCACGTTTCGGTTAATTGAGGTCATTGATCGCCATGCATTATCTGGTCTTCAGCGGCCACCGTTCTCCAATTCGAAAGTTCCTGAAATCGCGCATAATTGTTTTAATACAAAGATTAGTATTGAAACTTTGGCATCTGGTTCTAACCGCTAGCTCTTCTGTTTGAGGTATACATAGCGTTCAGCACCGTTTCATTTTGGCGATAAAAATAATTGCGTGCGGCACCCTGTAAGTTCGTTACGAATAAATATAACACGATTGTTAATTTTAATTCTAAATAAACAAAATCATTAGGCAATCTGTCATGATTTTGTGATTGGAGGAAGAGGAGGGCAGGAAATTGAACACGAGAGGCTAAATCACGAGTGCGCGCTAGGGATATTGTCACGAATGACACACGACAAGGCAGGGGCAAATGATTTAATCTGGAGAACTTATGCGAAACATAAGATGAAATGACTGGGCTTCACGGGCGTCGATGTCAGTGCAGCAGCAGAATCCAGCGCTAGCGAAAGTGTGACTACGGCTCACCTAGCGGCGCCCCTTATACAGTTCACGCGTGGGCTTCAGGAACAATTGGCGGAGAAGGTTCGACGCCTAGAACATTCAGACCTCGAATTCACCAGAAAGTAACATATACAGAAATAACAAAAATGTGGGTCCGCTCTCAGGCATCAAACCTCGGCCCTCTGCTTCGGAGCCAAAACCGATGCCCATTCGAGCACGGGCGCGCTTTATCGATGCCGCACATGGCAAAACTTATTCTTGAAAAGCGCATCGTCTCGATGCAAAAAAATAATGGGGACTACATAAAAACAAGAAACAAAACAAAAAGTACAACAACACTAATTCCTAAACAATCAGAACAGCATTCAGTGTCCTATCTGTCGTGGTGTTGAGGCGAACGACGTGAATGACCTCGGATCGTGGAGGGTGGCGTGATGAAGGGGGATTTCCGCCGCGCAGCACTTCGCGGTTCCAATCCCCAAGGCGGCGAATAGAGCCCGAGTTGCGCGGTCACCCCCGGAGCGGCGGCTTTTCTGCACGGAGCGCGTAGTCTGCTCCTCACGTGACTGAATTCGGCGAATAGCGGCCTTGCGCGTTTGAGGCACGCCGCGCACTCAAGAGCAGGGGAACGTACGCTGGGGCGCGCGCGACGTCTTCTTTCCTGCACAACATTTTATCCCGCTCCTCACGTGATCGGATCTCGGCGAATAGTGGCGCGCTGGCACGTGGAAAACAGACGCACAACTCTGGCTCCCCTAGGGAGCCTATACACGAACTCTAGCGGCTCAGAACCTTGTAGGATCCAAAGTAGCGTGTCAGAAGCTTCTCGCTGAGACCGCAGCGTCATATCGGCGTCCACGACCAAACCCGATATTGGGGCTAAAAGTGGACGTCGCGACGACGAATGTTATACCGGCGTGCGTCGACTTGCTGTTGATCATGAATCGTGACTCTGGCCAGTTGAGGAGCCTCCTTCGCGCGCTGAGAAACAAGTTGAGCGTTGTTGTTTCCGCCGTCGGTTGGCATGTGAGGTAGCATGGTGTCAAGCATCGTGGTAACCATTCTACCCTGTACCAATTGGAACGGCGTCATTGCCGTTGTACCTTCAACCGCCCTGCTTTACGCAAACGTGATATACGTGAGTACTTCATCCCAGGTTCTTTGCTCCATGTCTACGTACGCAGAAGTCATGTCAGCGATCGTCCTGTTAAGTTTTTCGGTCAAGCCTGTTGTCTGAGGATGGTATGCTGTCGTCCAGAGATGGCTGGTCTGGCTTAAACGAAGGATCACTTGAATTAGCTGGGCCAAAATGGTGGAACTGCTGTTGTTTATCAAGACATCTGAAGCGCAGTAGCGAAGAACAATCGATTCGATGAAGAACTCGGCAACTTAAACCGCAGTCTCGAAAAAATTACTTCGTCACGGTGTATCGTTTCAGAGAGTCCGCCGCCACCTCCACCAAAATGTCGCGGGTGACACAGATCAAGGCAGGAGTGGAATAATAAAACTAAAGGTTCACGGTGAGGAACTTGTGCGAAAAAAGGTGAAATAACTGGGCGTCGCGAGTGTTGATGTCAGCGTAGCAGCAAAATCCAGCGTTGTCGAAAGACTAACTCCGGCTGGGCAGGCGGATTGAGCACAACCGACGTAGAAGGTGCGGCGAATAGAACATTCGGACCTCGAATAAGGAACAGCGTTCTCAAATTCAGCAGAACGCGAAATATACAGAAATGAAAAGGTGCGTCTGCTCACAGGAATCCAACCTCGACCCTCTGCGTGGGAGCCAAGAACGATAACCATTCGGCCACGAGCGCGCTTGCTTGGAGACGCGTGAGGCAATTTTCGAAGCTAAGCAGCGAGCCGCGACGGTCGGCCACTGTACGCATCTGTGCCCGACTTCGTCCGGTCCCCAAAGTGCCAACCCCCGCAAGACCCGGAGGTCCACGCTCTTTCTGGGAAATAAGGGGTCTGCACGCTACTTCCGACAGCTTCGATGCTTCGACGCTTTATGCTGAGATCGAACAGAAGCAGCAACTTTCCAGATTCTGCGCGGCATGAAACACCAGTGGTTAAGCATCTGGCAATCCTTTAAAGCGACTAAGTTTTCAACCGGCGCTACATGTATGCCTTCAGTTTTTTAATCTCTTTTTTATCATATGCATTTTACCCGTCAGTTAAAAAAAACACTATTTGATATATATATATATTTTTTGTTTGACTTAAACTGTGCCGCCAATTTTCCTTTGCCGCCCTCCAGGACGAACCTGGCAATTTGAGGAACGTGCCAGTATTGGTCGTGACGCATTTAAAATCCTAGTTACGATGTTTTTTTTTTTTTTTTTTTGGGGCGTGAGAGAAGGGAATTGAAGTTGTGAATCAACGTGCACCTAGAATGAATAATAGCGCTTTGTTAAGACTTGAGCTATGCGGGTGATGAGTTAAAGAAATGGTTGAATGAGGCAATAGTGCGGACAAACGAGGAAAGAGCGCGTGAGAGAGGCGAGAAAGCTCAGGACTGTGAAAAGCTAGGGAGGATCGTGAGGGGACGGAAAGAGATTTTAGCTGCGGAGTGTGCAAAGTCAGATGAGGAGCGGGAGATCCTGTAGCTGAAATTCGCGAATCGAGAATGAGGACGGGAAGGTGGAGAACGTGTGAATGCGGACGTGGGGAAGCCTCAGGCAACTCGTCCAAGGTGGGCCCACGCAAGTTGATGTCATCTTTCGACGAAGAGATGGGTGATCTAGATACGTACATACAGTGTTTCGAGCGTGCAGCAACAGTGTTAGGCTGGCCATTGGAAAAGTGAGCCACCACCCTGAGCTTATGTCTTACCGTAGAGGCGCTCACAGGGTCCGGGCGAATTACACCGGTAGATGAGTTGGATTACGAGAAGGTCAAGCTGGCTTTGCTTCAGAAGTTTCGGTATTCTACGGAGGTAGAATACCGAATCTTGGATGTAGGCAGTCGCGTCCCAGCGAGTTGTGGGTCGTATGCGGCCCGCGTGCTGCGTGTTTGACCTTACACCAAGAAAAGCAGAAGGGCGTCAGAAATGTACAATATTTTTGGTCGAAAATTTCGTCAAAAATAAAACTGAGATGACATTTTTTTAACTTTTTTCGTCACCTTGTATTTTTGGATATACTATTAAAAACGTATGCGCCATTACTCTGCATGCGTACATCTGGTACTCTCTAGTTATAACCTAGAACATGGGTGTGAATTATATGAAAACTATTAACAAAAAATCAGAAGAATTTTTCGTGTGTCTGTCTTTGGATAGCAGTAAACAACAAACAACGCGCTCGTCCTCCAGGTACAAAGTTCCTTTCCAAAAAGAGCTTCGATGGTTTCGTCTCCTGGGCACTGGAGAAGGGTCAATGGTTACGTTTACATGGATGCGACAGCAGCGCATCGGATCCAGTTAGCGAATCGGATCCACTTCAACCACTACGTTTACATGGATTCGGATCGACCAGTAGCGGCACCTCGTGTCGAAGGATCACAACGCAGACCTCGTGACCTTCAGAATGTTTCCGAGGAGTCCGGTTTGCCTTGCGAAAGCGAGGGATTACGGGAGCAAAGCTCCCGTAATCCCTCGCTCGAGCACTCGATTCGATCCGCTAGCGTATACATGGAGAGTCTCGATTCGGATTGACCATCTCAAACCACCCCGTCCCAGCGGATCGGATCGGATCCGATCCGATCCGATCCGAGTTGTTTACATGGACCGATTCGATTCGTTAACTGGATCCGATGCGCTGCAGTCGCATCCATGTAAACTTAGCCATTCGCCCCTCCCGCGGCCGTGCCTCTCGTTCCCCATCTTCTGAGAATTCGTTCGATCGAGCAATAGTTTCCTATTTTGGGACTGGCCTTCCCCCATTCAGGGCGCCTCCAGTCCGCACCGGAAACGCAGAACATCGTCCTTGGGCTCTGCAAACCCACTCCCCCGTCGACAGTGCCGCACGGCGAAAGAAGAGCACGCTCCGGGGAAGAGAGGCAGCATTCCCGGACACGTGCGACGCGCAGACTGAAGCGGCACATGCGCGCGCGGAGTAACATTGAGAACCAAGTCGATCTGCTGAACTATATAACGGCATTATCATTGACAGCGAGTGCCATTTCGGGGAGCATAGAAACAAAAAGAAAAAAGAAATCCAACCCTCCATTTCTTAGTTCCTTAATTTGCTGTATTTATGAAATAGATCGACATATGTAGTACATTTGGTCTAATTCTATTTTGTGTTAAATGTAGAGGTAACGGGGTGGAACTCTTTCTTTCCATTTAATTATGATAACTTTGTGCTTTGTCTTCAAACACAAAATTCCCAAAACCGCCGATTTTGACAAATTTCACGATATTTAATATAGAAATTTTGTTATGTATTTGTGCGGTTTAATTTATCAATGACGTGCCAATATCTTTACACTAAATGTTTCAAAAATATATGTGCAGCGGTTTTCACGGGAGCATTTGTAAATACTGTAATGCATTTTTTATGGAGCTTCTAAGCGCGGGTTGTGGCTAATCCCATGCGTATAAGTATCGCTCCGCAGCCATTAGAATTACTGCCCCAATTCAATAAGAACAACACAGGCCGAAGCATGAAGCAATAATAGAGATCATTTGTGAGTTTTAGTACGGCGTATAAAAGCGAAAACAAGCCCAGTGTGTTTGGGCCAGCCTTGCGTGTTCCACACTGCGCGAGCGCAGACCCCAAACTGCGGTCCTGGATTAGTGCATGGTGACGAAGAGCATGCGCGGAATGTATGACGTATCGCAAACGAAAACGAATTGCGCTCGCCTTTGTTGCGCCTACAGACCAAATCATGTTTACAAACAAACTGGAACGGCCCGTGGCGGGTCGTTACCGGCGGCGCGTCTGTGCGATGGTCTCTGGGTAAGAAGTTCGAGGTCCCTCATCAAGAGACCAGTGGAATGCAATGCGAGCATCGGTGTGAGTCCCCAGTCCTCTTTTTTTATGCCGGAATTGTTTCTTCTATTCTTCTTAGCAATGTATTTCTACCTTGGTGGCCTGAGCGAAAGTTTCAAGGTCCGTTACACCACGAAACTTCATGTAAAACATCTGACGTGCGGTGAATCGTTTCGTGTGAAAGCCCCAGAATGAATGCTGCCTGATTCATAAGATATGGTTATGCGCTTTATGTTCATCAGCGACACCGTCCAGGGTGCAAAGCATGAACGTAAGCTGTGATGCGCGACGTCGATACTGAAAGTCGTAAGCAGACTCTTAATCTGGGGCCACCTAGGGTGCCACCTATAGCCGTGACAAATGAGATCCACTTGTCACGGCAAATTTTTGGGCCACCTAAAATTGCCAGCCCGTTTGCTGTCCTTTTATAGGTGGCCCCGAAATTTGCCGTGACAAGTTAGATCTTGCTGGCCCGTTTTTTAGCCGGCCCGTTTTCTAGCTGGTCCGTTTTCTAGCAGGCCCGTTTTCTAGCTGGCTCGTTTTTTAGCTGGCCCGTTTTCTAGCGGGCCCGTTTTCTAGCGGGCCCGTTTTCTAGCGGGCCGTTTTCTGCTGGCAATAAAAATATCCCGGCGTCCACTCCCCCACAGAGTATCTCGGAGGGTCCAGGACTACGATCCACGAAGAAAGCCAGGGGATTGAGAAGTACAGGAAATTTTCACCGTACAAATAAAGCTGTGGCATGGCACTGAAGAAGACGTCATGCACATAGTCACGTGGCAACTTTATTTTTGAGTCGCAAAATATATTGGAAAAGCATTGCCAAGGTCAATTTGTATGCTTTAGTTTAGAGATTGACTTCCCGAGTGCTCTAGGGGAAAGCAAATATACAGGAATTCTTTCAAGGGCAAGGCCGATGGTTTCTAAACACTTAAAAGAACAGTGGGATCGCAGGTAAACAATCCATTTATTTGTTTAAATTAGATGCACAGCTGAAGATACAGGTGATGCTTTGTTGTAATAAATACCGAATTCAAACAATAAAATAGAAAAGTATATGAAAACTTGTGTCACTTGATGAAACATTGGTGGAAGCATGGTCGTTGCTTTCACTTGACACACTTGGCGAACTAGGACCTGCCACAATTGAAGGTTCGCTATCCGAGCCAAGTGTGTTGCAGTCAGCCGGAGCTTCGTGCCACAAGACGGATCTCTGCGGCACGTCCGAAGGCCAGTTGCCTCTGTCGTCAAGGCATGATGCTGCTGCGATTAAGAATTTTCAGCATTTTATTATGAGAAAATAAGAGAGAGAGAACAGGTCTTGTATCCTAATTACGTTTTAAAATTTAGAAAACAGCAGGTTTTTTTAGAAAGTACCCTGCTTGACGTTAGAGTCTATTCAGATGCTGAGTCATCGGCCACAAACATGGCCGCTAACTTAACGTTTATTCCTAAAATCTACAGACAACAAAATAAGGCAAAACAAATTCGCCAATTAGATAACCGCATTTGCTTTCGGCGGCCATGCTTGTGTGTAGTTACTCGACATTAAAAAGCAGTCTGACGTCATATGAATAGACCCTGTAGCTCTGGCGGCAGTTTGAAGAGTGGGAACAAAACAGTAAATTTTGACGCAACCAGAAAGGGGAGCTGAGGCTTTCCACTTGCCAGTATCTACAGGCCCATGGCTATAACATACAGGCTGCGTCATGAAAACACCGGCTAAATCGTTGCTGTAAAACAACTTGTCGCACATAAAAAGGTAATTTTGTTTATTATGAAAATTCTTAAAATGTGACGTTCGGATAATTATGGTGTCAAAGATTTTGAATAATTAACTTTCTGTAATTACTAAATTTAGAAGTATGGTCACGCCAGGCTAAAGACCTTGCTAAATTGCGTTAAATATTGTAGAAAAGATAGTTTGACATTTTTTTTCAAAAATATTGTTTAATACATTAGGCTAACTACATTTATTAAATGCAGTTAGCCTAATAAAACCTTATTCTTAGAGTGTCACCAACAAGTTATATTCAGTAGCTTAAGATGTAGGGAAATGCGAAGGGGTTAAGCATGCTGCCTCCGATAGGTTGGAAAAGGTCAACTTCCGCCTTAGAAGTTTTAATTGCTAATATAAAGAGGACAAAAATGCGTGCAACTTGCGGTTCGCGCAATTGCATCAACATAAATCTTTTTTTTTAATAATCCCAATTCGATCTTAACATTGTGCCGGAAATAAGATCTCACATGTATACTTCGCTATATCATAAGCACAAACGTATAAAAAATTGGTAAGATTTCTGCGTAAGATGGTTGTCAGCGACAGCTGGAATGAAGCCATCTGAGACGCAGACACCCGAGTATATTTTCTTAGCTTGGGCGTGCGTAGAACTGCTGCCTGTCTTTCTCGCTTCCGGGCGCGTACCGATTAGAGCTCAACATGCTTTAAACTTTAAAGCAATCACTGTGGCACACCTTCACTGTGGACAGCGGTACTTCGTAGTCTGCGATGCGGTGGACGGAGATTGTCCTCACATGTCACGCTTGGGCGCCTGGCGCAGGGACGCGAGTCTCCCCTGAAGGCTCATTCACACAGAAAAACGTCTCGGCCGTCGTCGACGGTCGCGTGAGCAAAGGAGGGTGCACACACAAGGACAAACTTGGTGTATTCTAGATGTTACATTGATCAATCAATTTCGGTATAAATGTTCCTTGTGTGGCCGTCCTCCCTTGATCAACACGATTGTCGACGCCCGCCGAGACGCGCGACTATGTACCTCGGACGGCAAGCTGATGAGTGCGCCGTAAACGCCGTGCTCTATCGGTGGACACTTCGGCAAGAGAAAAGTACTCCCTATAAACTATTTACACCTTGTCACTGCAAAATGAAGATGGCCACTGTTGAGGCACTGGCAGTTAGCTTTTTTTGCCTCACCTTACCATAGGCAAACCGCAAGGGCTGCGACTGTGACCCGATTACTTTACAAATAGACACCCTCCAGGAGTGTATGCGCAGCCGAGCCGGCGTCAAACGCGAAGAGTCCGTGCTTGTAGCCGTTGTGGTAAGTTCATGTTAAGGTGAACAGTAAACCTGTTTTCCGCTTTCCACCGCCGACGCCAGCCGGTGTCCGAATAATATGAAAAGAAGCGATTTCTAACGTGCTTCTTAGAACACAAAAATATTGTTGTAGATACCTGTATCGTCCAGGACAGGGTTCAAGATGTCTTCTGTTGGCGAGAACAAAACTTACTAGTTAGCCGGGAACTTTTTCAAAACTTGACTCTATTCTGTTATTAGCCAGTGAGCTACATAATTACCCAGTCGGTTGTGTTGAAGAGGACTGTGCGCGCAGTAACAGCACCAGCCAAGTTGGCCCAGAAGTGCTGGTCGCGCTGGTCGCGCTGGTCGTGTCGCCAGATCAGCGGGGGCCGTGCGACGCCATCGCATTCACATGTTACCTCATGATTACACCACCCGCGTTGAATTCCTTTGACATCCTTCGACGTGAGCATCCTGAAGAACTAACTCACTGTCCCGCAGCTTCGACGCACACTCTAACATAGGCTGCGATTACCTTGATATGGAAAACAAACGTTACCCGCAGACGCTTCCGATTAGATTCGTACTTCGTACATTCAAAATTCGTCGCCCTGGCACACCGAGAAGAGAAATTACTGTAATGCACATGCGCGCCCGCCGGCTGCGCCCGCGAGGTGCAGCCAGCGGTTGCGGCAACTGCCGCCATCTAGCGGAGAGCAGGGTGTTTTTTTCCCGCTATTATGCGAATAACCCGCCCGTTTTTGCCGGCCCTGCACAAACGGGCCGCCAAATATTACAGGGCCGCCTACGGAGCCACCTATATAGCCATTCGCAATATTAAAGAGGGGAGGGGTAAACTCCAGCCGTGACGTTGTACACGGCTATTTTGACGGGGCCGGATCAGTTCGGGGCTAAGTCCTGAAAACTTGGAACGTCACGGCTATGGCCGTGACGTTCTGCCGGCCCCATATTAAGTGTGCAGAATCGGACAAAGTAAGTTAGGAATAACAAGTCGGCAATGGCCAGTGATAACAATCATCAACATATCCTTGTATCCACTGTTTACACCGAGCCTACTTGCGCCAAACGACCTTCAAGCTTATAACTATTTTTGAGGCCTCCCCTAGTGATCGCAACGTTTTTTCTTCAGGCCGTTGCCGGTTGAGCTCGCAGACAGCAGTTTGTAGAGTTTGAAGAAGCAGATGGCAGTTTGAACGATCAGGCTGACGTTTGTACGTGACGACAGGCTTCGCGTGGTTGGCTGGTGGTCTGGGCAACTTCACAATTTTTCAACGTTCATGGTGGAACAAAAAAGTTTTTGATAACACAAGTATTCGTGAATCAGTCCCAACGTACTTACCGCAAAAGCAATCGTGCGGCGACAGTGACTGATTCTTTTTTTTCAACGCACCTATCCACGTTCTCGGACGAACGGAGCGGGAAGAGAACATGTAAAATATAACCTACGCACATTTCCTTTTTTTTCTTTTTTTCTTTTTGCTACAGCTTAAATTTTCGTCCGGCGAGGCGATTTCTCCCCACACCCCCTGACCTGAAAAGCCCCCGAATACGTACCGACGCGGCGTGACGTGACAGAGTCGAGTTGGTGAATATGCTTTACAAATACCCCATATAATATGTGACAACCTGCTTTTCGTTCGATGGGGTGACAGTTTGAAACTGAACCTTATAAACCAGGCTTTAAAAGTTACCAGCTGAGGTAAGGCTAATATATTAAGTATAAATATTACAAATCGATGGTAGATACACATTAATAGTAAATGTTACCCTTATTTATTAATATTATTTGTGCTATGATATATATATTCCTTTAAAAATACTTGTTGAAAGTTAATAAATTTGGGCACCTAAAAATTCTGTATTCTCCTATGGCTGGTACCATAAGAAAAAAATGCATAAGAACGTTCATACGACAGATTTATTTTATATTTCTTCATATAAAATTACTTCTTTTTAGGACATGACATTTAGTAAATAGTTCTACAGCAAGATAGACAACTGATTTTATTTCATTCAAAATCAGGGCAACAACAAAACTGTGTAATAAGTTTAGTGATGTTGACTGCAGACTCGCTGAAAAAGGTGCATGCGTGCCAAAACAGTTACGTTTTAATAACACAACAAAAATATAGACTTCGTCCAGTTTTCAATTACTCAGGACAAGAAAAGCGCACCCGAAAGCGCTTTAACGTTCCTAAACCTAATATATATTATATATGTCTAAAACTAAGGAACGGGGTTTCAAAAGAAATCTAAATCAGATAGATACTATTTTGACCAAACAAACTCTCACCCCACCTTTAACTCTCAGTAACTCTGGATGACATGAACGCAAGCTGATGCTAAAACTAGTACAAGGAAGCATTGGGCTGCTAGTCCAGTTTTCACGAATTGAACATCATCCCAGCTGAAAGCTGCAACAGCACCCATGTCGAAAGTGTGCACTTTTTTGCCTCTTTATAGTGACCCCAATCATTCAGCAACATAGGCCTTGCTCTGTAGAGCATGTTCCAGGAGCCCAGCGAGCAACGCACAGATGTCTGCTCGGTACTTATCCACACAAAAGCGGCGCAGAATCGAGAACAGTGGTTGGCGTCCTCGCCCTACCCATACATATCCGCGCAGCTGCTCTTTTTTTTTTAAGTTTATCTTTCGCGTCGGGAAACTGTCAACTGTGCACTCGACGCTGACCGGTATGTCTTTCACAGAAAAAAGCAAGCATATATATATATATATATATATATATATATATATATATATACATACATTGACAAAGAAAATAAATATTTTGTCTAGGATAAGCCTCGCCGGTGAAAGCGATCATACATTGACCTCAGGGAGTACATGCACGCCACCACTACACCGAGAGTTTATAATTTTTATTCTTGCGTAATAAACGGTAGTGTTTTTTTTTTTTCTTTTTATAAGAGCTGTTTACACTGCATTATTAAGATCGAGGGTGCAGTCCGAAGAAAACTGTTTCTTTTTTAAAACAAGGTAATCACACTAATCAGTGCTGTATTGACTTCATTGTGTCAAAACGTTTCATTCCGGAGATTTTGGGGAATTTTATCACGACTGCAATGGCTATCTGGCTATATGTTCTGGTCAGTTAACTGCTGAAAATGTCGCGTATTCTGAGTATTCAAGGCGGCCATTTTGAATGGGTAGATACAAATTTTTTAATTTATTTAAAGAATAAATTTTTTAAACATTGGTCAAAAGTAATTTCAAGATGATATTGGGAGGGCGCGCAGAGTGATAGGCGCGCGAACATCGGTTGGTCAAATGTCTGTATTTTACCAAATTTTGAAGACTAATCAGTTCTACCAGCCCGTCCTTTATCTGTTTCAACACGGAACATGGACGCTTTTGTAGGTAACCTTTGGTGAGGATACTGCGGGTCGTGTGGATGACTTTTCTTAGAATGTGCGGATAAAAAAATTCCGTACCTTTCCCAACCGCGCAAGAATCGCTGCAGTCAAAAACAGAGACACTTAAGACTGCTAACGTGTAGGCATTCCAAAGCATTCGTATGCGTTGCGTATTCCCGCAAGCTGCGCGCCTCGCTGAGCCCGGCCGAGCGACCCCCGTGTAGGCTTCCCGGGCAGGCTCTGCGGCCGGCCGCCACGGCCTGCTACCATCTCCCTCTTTCCGCTGGCCAGGCCGCTGCGCCATGGAGAGGGCCCCTTTGTGGCGTGGCGCTCCTTTGAAAATATGCCGAGCTCCTAGCAGTCGGGGTTTTTCCATCAATTCACTGCTACGTGCTACAGACTTCGCTCCATGCGACAGGGGAATTTAGGTGCCGTTTGGTGCGGCCTCAACGGCTGCAAACGCCGGTTCGGTCCATGGGACAGTTAATGCCTTCGCATTAATTAATGTAATGTTAGCTTTGTGTGGGCGTGTGTGTGTGAGGGGGGGGTGCTCTGCTCGTTAACTTGCGATTGCACCCTCTGTACAGTGAATGTGCTCAGATAGAACATGTAAAATCTCTTTACTGAGCAGGACATGTTCACCTCGCTACCGTTAAATAAGGAATGGACATAAATGTTGTTGTTTGTAACAACTTTTCGATTTCTCCAGATATGTTTTTTTTATATTTGAAAATTATTTTTATTATGAGTTCCAATTTGAACCGCCAAGCCAGTTACACAAGCTGTTTTTAGTGTTGAGTTTTTCAAATCACGGACAATTTTGGTGCGTCGCGAACTTCCGTGTCATTATTTTCTTGGAAAAAAATATCCTATGTTATTTTGCTCATAAATTTAATTTAACTACTGCACGATTTCAGCAAAGGCCAAACCGTTTTGTGTACTCGGTGAGCAAATGTGAACACAGGGTTTCATACACTTATTGATCTAATTGATATTTTCCTGGTTTGAGGTGCTTCGTCCTTGACTTGTGCTCAGCCGCAAATTTGAGAATAATAATAAAAATAATAGATTTATTTTTAATTAGTTTTTTGCTTTAATAAAAATAATACCAGTTTTTTGTTGTTGTTGTTGTTGTTGTTGTTGTTTTTTTGGGGGGGGGGAGCTGTTAAAAAGACCTAACTTGTTCCGAGCCCCCGGAAGCGAAACAGCAACGGAAAAAAAGTTCGCAGAAAAATTATATGATACATCAAAAAGATGTTCAAAACAGAAAAGTCACAGTTGCGATAGTATAGACCTAACTAAAAAGGAACCTATAAACACGCCACTCAAATTTGATCGGTTTGGCTAAGAATTATTATGTTCCTTAGGTTATCGACAGATATAATTTCAAGCTCTATGTGTGGCACACAAAAATAGTTGAGGGTGGTTGGGGAGAGTAAAAAAGTAAATGAAGTCGTTGTTGTGGCCGCGACAGCCTTAATGCACAGGAAAACGTACGAATGCGGAAAGAATATTATACAAACAATCACGATGTTATGAATGTACCGAATCCACAAAAATGTGATCGGATATATTTACTCTACAGACGTATTGACGCGTAAAATTTCGTAACATATTTAAGCTCACATGTCGTGTAGTCAGGTCTTTTAAATCTATTGAATCATACCAGACAATTCAGAAGAAATGATGCTGCCAAAATACAGCGGACGCTTCTCCTCTGTGGAAAGCCAGATAACTCGAGAAAATATAGGTATAACCGACGATGTCCCCTACTTTTAGTATAGTCACAGTAACCACAGTCACTTTTCTTTTCAGAAGAACAAGGTTACTTTTCAAATCGAGGGGTGGGAGGTGAAGACGAGTTGCATGAGACGACTGGTGAATACCGGTGAGATTTTCCGGGCTCGTAAAGGACGCGCGATCGTCGATCGCAAAGACAACAGAGGTGCCCCGACCATCAGCATACACGTATTCCTCCCTACGTCCTCGGAAGGTTGCACGACATCGTAAACAAAACAGCGCACAAAAAGTCAAGGATAGGGAAAAGGAACATGCACAACACACGCGTGCTGTCACCATGTCATCATACCAACATGCCCAACTTACAACACTTCTGCAGGTTTTTATTATTTTGACCTTCCAGGCCTAAATGGTGGTGCACGAGAGCACCCGCTGTAGAACGCCCTAGTTTCAAGCGCCGACGTCTCAACTACTATCAACCTCTCCGGAACCTCAACGTTTCTTTAAAACTTGTTTTCAATTATTTTTAACCAAGTCTTTACGTAATTGCAAAAAAAAAAAACATATATTGCCACACAAGAAGACGCAGGATTGAGGTTCGGATTGCAAGGACAGAAAGAACACCAGGGATGAGATACGCTTAGAATAAAGCGTAACAACTGGTATCAGAAGTGGAGCTCCGCTAGGGCCAACGTCTTCCGGCAAGCATGGACCCTCCTCGACAACCTGAGGACGGGCGCGCGTAGCGTTTACGTAGCGTTTACATTGCTTTTATATTTTAAAGAACCCGAAGGTAAAGTTGCCCGCTGGCTAGAACAACACCAGCAGTATAACTTCGAAATTAAAGATCATGCGGGATCGCACCATAGCAACACTGACGCCGCGTCAGCGTAGCAACGCTGACGCCATCTCTATGCGTGCATGTAGTGAGGGCTCCTGTCGACTGTGCATGAGCATGATTCGCCGCAATTCGTGCCCGAGTGCCACCCTCTGCCCTGTCACCATCTCTAACAGCATGCTGTCACCGTGAGAGATACAAGAGGCCCAGTCACGTGTTCCTGCTGTAAGCCTGTGCGTCCAGTGGAAGCAAAAGGGCCGTCGGACACAACGTACTGAGATATCCCGCCTATCTGCAGCAACTTTCAGCTATTGGGCCCAGTGGGACACAATAGAGTTACGTGAGGGTCTTCTGTACCGATGCTGGGAATCACATACTGGCGACCGGATCGTGTGGGTGGCCACTAGTTGCACCACCCGAATTCCGCGCCCAGATATTCCGGCAGCTTCACAGCAGTCCCGAAAAAAGGAATTTTAGCGTTACTCGTACCCTTCAGCTGATACGTGAGCGTTTCGACTGATTGCAGTGTCGCAATGATGTCAAGTTTTGGTGCCGTCAGTGCGACCTGTGCGCTTCGCCTAAGGGCCCACACAGAAAAAAGCACACGCGCCATTGCAAGAACGCGACGGTGGAGCACCATTTGAATGGGTCGCCACAAACGTTCTAGGTACCCTACCACGAACACTAACTGGCGACAGGTTTCTACTTGTCATGATTCACAATATCTCAAAATGGCCAGAATTCATCGCTATTCCTGACCGAACCGCCCCTGTAGTGGCAGATGCTTTGGTAACCCACTGGATAACACGTAATGGAGCATCCTTGTCATTACACTCAGACCAAGGACGAAACTTCGAGTCACCGGTCTGTCAAGATGTCTGTCGACTGTTCAACATCGCAAAAAATGAAAGCCGTTTACAACTCCCTGTAACGCCGAACTAGAGCGCAGCTCTTGAGGAGGAGGAGGGAAGGGGTACTGAGGGGAGGGTATACTCCTCCCTCTCCTCCTCAACTCCTCATCCTACCAAATACTCCTCCTCCCTCCTCCCCTCCTCCTCCTCCCTTCTCCTTCCTCCTCCCCTTCCTCCTCCCCTCTCCTTCTCCTCCTCCTCCCTCCTCCTCCCCTCCTCCTTCGCCCTCGACCTCCCTCCTCCTCCTCTTCCTTCTCCTCCCTCCCCTCCTCCTTCCTCCCCTCCCCCCTTGCTCCTCCCCTCCTCCTCCCTCCCCCTCCTCCCTCCTCCTCCCTCTCCTCCTCCTCCTCTTTCCGCGCGGTGCATTATGGGATATTTCCCATGATGCACCACGCGGTTACGCCGACGGCGACGGCGACGGCGACGCCGCTCAAGCCGGAAACGGGCGTCTAAGAACTGCGCTCTAAAACAAGAACGACGCCGCTGCCTCCCCAGTTCAGTGGCCTCATGGAGCGTTTTAACAACAACATACTGCAGCATTTGGCAATGTTCGTTAACAACCGTCAAGACGACTGGGACTGCTTCATCCCTTTGTTCCTCTGCTTCAATCGAACCGCAGTTCTCGATGTCACCGGGCATACACCTGCCATGATTGTGTTTGAACAGTAAATTCGTATGCCGTGCGAAGTTGCCTTTTCAAGATCGCCAGACCGTTCCTCTGACCCCGCGTCTTATGTTGGGGACTTGATGATGCCTCTTGAGCGGACATACGACTTCGTTCGAGGGCACCTGTCGGTCGTTTTCCAGCGAATGAAGGCACGATACGACGAGCACACCACACAAAACGTTTTCAACCGGGAGAAGTGTGGCTTTACAACCCTCTGCGAAAACGAAGGAGTTTGCCCAAACTACAGCATAACTGGCAAGGACCATTTAATGTTGTCACGCGCTTGAACGATGTGATATCCTGCGTGCAACGCAATACTCGTTCGCGCATGCTTGTGGTTCACAGAAACCAGCCTTCCTCGGTACGAGGGCTGCTCAGCTTGAACCGAACGTATTGTCATTTATTTTTTGGGAGCGGATAGTGTCACAGAAGAAGAAGATGACGTGAGGTTCGAATTGGAAGGACAGAAGGAACACCAGGGAGGAGATACGCTTAGAATAAAGCGTAACAATATATAATATTGTATGCTGTCTATCAGCATTGTATCCGACTTGACTACACTTCTGTGATGAGCAGCCGCGGACCATCCCCGGCGGGCTGGGTTTGAGCAATAGTTAAGGGAAGAGTTCAGGCATCTAATGTCCTCGGCGACCTCCTGCTACATCTTGGCTCGTCCCACATGAGTGACGTCGCGCCAAGCAACCGCATAGCAACAGGGACGCTGGGCGAGCGATGCGCGCCTTTTCGCAATTCCTTATCCCACATTCCACGGAGGCGCGGGATAGGCCACGTGTAATTCTGTGCATCGACATTATGGCGCTTTCAGAAAAGATCAAAAAGCATGTCTGGTAACCATTTTTAATTTTGATTCAAAAATATATTTTGCTGGTTCCACGCCAAGAAAAAATTAAAACCAACAATGGTTATAAAAAAAAATTGTATTTGCGAAAAATATTTGTAAGCACCCTCTCAGTCACGTGCGCGTATTGCGTATCAGGCGTTGATAAGTCCTTGCGGCTTCCCCCTCAAAAAACCTGTTCTGGCTCCGGGTATAAAATATTCACTGACAAATCAGTCATAGGAAGGATTAAAAAAAAAACTTAATCACCGAGTATTAGGGTCATTATTTCGAGAAAACAAATCGCAAACACGGCACAATGCGCAGTAATGCTATGGAATAAACGTTTTTTTTCTCCGTGTCTCTAAAAGATACGGTATTCAAAATTTCTCAGTGTGTTGCACAGTAGATAGTTCACCTTCGCATGAAATATTGTTTTCCTGGTTAGCAGGAGACATTTACAAGAATGGCTCACACAGGGGCATTTAACTAAATATGCATTATTTTGAAGATATTTTAAACAAAAATGACATTTCTAACTTTCTTTCATCTCTCTTAAATTAACATTTATAATATGTACTAAAAGAGTCTGCAAAAACATAATGTAATATTTGTGTGGCTTTTAAATTATAGCGCGAGAATTATGGCAGAATTAACGCTAACGTGGTTGCCATGAATGGCAACTACGTTATTACTAAAAAGCGTAAAAATGCTACGGGGTGGTCAGAAAAAGACAAGCTGACGGCAAAGAGGAGGACGGTAGTTTTAACGGAAAATTCCTACTACATTTTCGTACAACCGACCCTAAAATGCCCATGGGCCAGAGCGATCGAGGTGAGCTTCAGCGATCGAGGTTTCATCAGCCGGCGTATAGCGTCCCCGTCTACGCGACGTATAGGAAGCAACCGGAGCGACTTTGCAAACAGATCAGCCTACAGCTTTGGAGGTAACATGATATAGTAGGTAAGACGCGGTAGAACCTGACCCTGCACCGCTTGTGAGCGCCAATAGATCCGCCCCCGTGTACGGCCACAACAACGCGTAGAAAAAAATGATACCTAAAAAAATGTTTCAGTTTGCAATCGTAGCGCTTCGGGCACCGACGGCACTGCGCCCCGTGGAGAAATAGTGCAACCAGCCTCTGCTGTGTTGTGTGAGGAGAGGACAGCGAAGCAAATGTTGGTTGCACTGTTTCTCTACGGGGCGCGGTACCGTCGATGCCGAGTAGCGCTCCGATTGCAAACCGAAACTTAAAAACCCGTCGAAGTTGCGCTGTTTTTCAGAAACCTGTAAAACGCAGCGTGTGCCTTCTGTCGAACTTCGATTTTTTTAATTTCGTGTTTTTCGATGATGTTCAGCAAGTTTCCAAATGAGATCATGCACTTCAACTCAATATTTAAAAAAATAATTGCGCGACAATAGTTAACAATTTAATTATCCCCAACTTTAATACTTTTCCTAAATAGGCCCTAGTCTAGAACCAAAACGCCGCAAGCCTCTCTTTCGGTGCGATGCGTAGCTTTCGCAATATCGAATTTTTCCACCTTTCGTCAAACACCCTGTATATATGCAGCGAGACACAGGGATGTGCGATGCTCCACAATGTGCAGCTTCTTTTCCCTTCCTTCCTTTTTCAAGGCATGCAGTGAATGAATTTAGATTTGAATTGATTATTTCAAATTAATGTTGCTTTACTGAAGAAGAAAGCTAGTTTGTTATTTTTCTCTCTCTCTCTTTTCTCTTTCGTCTGCGCAAAAGATAAGGGATACTGGGATGTCGACACTTTTACAAACGACCGATCAAATGAATTTAAATGTATTCTTTAAAAACGATCTAGCTAACCATTTATGGATAGTCGTCAAACGCATTTAACAAGGGTTATGTAGCAGGGATCAGAAAGCTCGGCTGAGGCTGGCGGTAGGCATTCACGGGTTGATCATCCGATATCAGGATTATCGCCTCAAGCAAGTTATCTCACTAGACAGGCTGTCGTATGAGAAAACGATTCCCATTAACTACTAAGAAAGGTTCCTTAAGTAAGCACCCCAGACTAATTAGCTTTTCTGATGTTCCGTTCTATTGTATATATACAGGGTGTTTCACGAAAGGTGGACAAATTCGATATTGCAAAAACTACGCGTCGCAACAAAAAAAGGCTTGTGTCGTTTTGGTCCTGGGCCAGGGGCCTATTTAGGAAAATGATTAAAGTCGGAGATAATTGGATTGTTAATTATTTTAGCGTAATTAACTTTTTTAATATTGTGTTTAAGGGCATAATTTCAATTAGAAAATTGCTCAGCGTCATCGAAAACCACTAAAGCAACAAACTGCAGAACGATAGAAGGCACGCGAAGCATTTTACGGCTTACTGAAAAACCGTACAAATTCCACGGGTTTTTAAGTTTCGGTTTGTTATCGGAGCGCATCTCGGCCCCGGCAGCACCGCGCCCCGTGGAGAAATAGTGCATCCAACCTCTGCTGCGCTGTCATCGCGCGACGCAGCAGAGGCTGGTTGCTCTCTCTTCCACGGGGCGCGATGCCGCCGAGGCCGAGATGCGCTCCGATAACAAACCGAAACTTAAAAACCCGTCGAATTTGTACTGAGAAAAGCAACAGCCTGCGCTTTTAAGATGTGGAGCTCATTGAATGCCCCATAGACGATACATTCAGTTTTTGAAAAATTCTCGCGCGATAACCACTGAGCATACGTTTTTGAATCTTTTAACTTAGGCATTGGCACCTCATTGATAAATCAAACAGCACGGAATACAAAATAATTGTTTTATGTTAAAAATTGTGAATTGGTCAAAATCGGTTGTCGTGTCACTCCCTGACTTCTACACTTAACACTTAACGGAAGCGCAAGCCCTTTCTTCAACATTAATGTGTAACGACAATATACAGGGTGTTTCACGAAAGGCGGACAAATTCGATAGTGCGAAAACTACGCATCGCAACAAATAAAGGCTTGTGTCTTTTTGGTTCTGGACCACGGGCCTATTTAGAAAAAGTATTAAAGTCCGAGATAATTAAATTGTTATTTATTTTTCCGTAATTAACTTTTTAATATTGTGTTTAAAGGCATAGTTTCAATTAGAAAATTGCTCAGTGTCATCGAAAAACACTAAATCAACAAATTGCAGAACGATAGAAGGCATGTGAAGCATTTTACGGCTTTCTGAAAAACCGCGCAAATTCAACGGGTTTTTAAGTTTCGGTTTTCTATCGGAGCGCATCTCGGCCACGGCAGCCACCGCGCCCCGTGGAGAAATAGTGCAACCAGCCTCTGCTGCGCTGTCATCGCGTGACGCAGCAGAGCTTGGTTACACTTTGCTTAAAACTTCTCTCGAAAAGACACTCCAGAATATTCGCCTTTTTTTAACATTCGGCAGAGAAACGGCCCTGATGCTCGATTCTATACTTTCACTTCAAGACCAGGCTTCCAACCCTACATAAAGATGGGAAGCCACAATTCACGCCGTCGAAGCCAGACAATTGTAGCGTCTTCATACTGTCCAATCTCGAGAACGTCGGTGAGCTTGATATGCTCAATCTCACGGATCCGTCACCTATTCTCCTTGTGACCTCGTCTGTGTCTGGCAACAGCGGCGTCGAGTGGGACCTTCTCAATACTTACTACCCCGCTATCGCGGCCGTACAGAATGATCAAGAAAGCCAGTGTCGTGAAATATCTTGTCGAGCAAAGTAGTCCACCGCATGACGAGTGCCACATTCACATCGGTTGCGTGCATGTCGTTCGACTCAAGACTTACGTGCTTCCATCGCCTACTCCTATTCTCTGAAGGTCGAGACGCCGTTTTTTCCAGAGGAGTGTAATGCTACGGTAAAAAAAAAAAGTAGAGAGAGCCTGTGAAAAGGGAAGGACAAGGACGTCAGTCGTAAGCCATATTGCGTGTCACTCTTGTAAAATATCACTTTTATCCACTTAATAATATGATCAAATAAGACAATATAGGAATGTATGACAACCCTTCAAGGGATGTAAGAAGTTGTAAAGAGAAACTGATGGGAAAGGTATAATTTATTTTATAATCTTCTATTGTTTCACATGTTCGTATAATATACTTGTATGCTCTTATGACGGCGTATATGTTTATCTGACCAAAGCATTTCTTATTCATATGATTTTTCTTACCATGAACATTTTTGTTTTGTGAAAAAAGCTTAGCCTCGAGAATATATAAGAACAGCCTTTTTTAAAAAGAAATTTTGATTTCTGTAATACACTTGAGCTAAGCTACCATAGTGTGATTTCATGTCAAACCATAAAAATGTGCATGCAAGTTGCTGGGGTTTGAACATTATGACGTCTTTGTGAGCCTCGACGTCAGCTCTCACAAAAATGCACCGCCCCAAAAAAATTATTATTTTTTTTAAAACATTTCTGGGGGAAATAGGTTACACTGGAATTTATAAACTTGGAGACATGTGTCTTACACTCATTTGAGTGTGGGGGCCAGATATTCCACACCGAAAACTTTGGGGCAAACGTAAGACGGGTGTCAACGAATTTCCTAAGACGATCTCTTTTGTTCTCTGCTACCTTGTGGCTTGCAGTTTCGCCAGTGACATCATTAGCTTTGATCTGTTTATGAGAATACTTTCGGCTTTTAACTAATTTGATAAGTAAAACTAATATTGCACCGCCCAGCCAGCGTTCTAGCATTTGTTCAATAAAACAAGAGGGCCAAAACACGGATGTTCTTGTTGCTCGATTCACCCAAAATTTATAAATTTATAATGTCGAAATAAACATATCTTCAAACAAAACTTCACGCTTTCCTGCCAATTTTTCGCAACATTTTTTAGAAAATACTGGTATTTTAGTGTCAATAATCTTCCAGGCAAAATCCTGAGCTCGTAGCCTTATTCTTGGTATTTTCACCTGTACAGGTAGAGTTCGTGAGTTCGTGTGGCCGACATGCGTCCCTGAGAGAAAAGCTCCTCCTTGCAGTCTATACTGGCGGAATTGGATCGGGTCGACAACAATACAAGCTCGCGCTGTCTGTTTGAAATTGCGGAATTGTAACAGGCGGTTTACATGACAAAATGCTGGGAAGCGAAAACTAAAATAACAGGGAAGGCAGATAAATAGAAAACAGTAAGAACTATTTATAATACGTTATACAAGCCAAGCTCCTTTTCGAAAGAAAATGAATTTGCGACATGAGGTCTATGTCGAATGCGAGTTCTAGCACCTGGTGCCTGTCGGTCGCGTCCTATAGCGAGCTGCGAGCCGGATGCGGCACGCGTGCCGCCTTTTCGGGATCTAACACCAGGAACAACAAAATACGTAAAATATTTACGAAAGCTTTCTTGTCTACGCGCTCGTCAAAAGTCAAACGGAGAGGACTTTCTTTGTCACAATTGATTTCTTCAAGATGTAGTTTGAGATGGTTTTACGAACGTATCCGCTACTGAATTCACACGTAGATATGGTATTTCCTAGTTATAAACATGGAAGCATTAACTGGTGTTTATATTTAAGAAATATCGCCGGATTTCACTGTACGTCTGGCAATAAAAAAGTAAAAGAGAAAAAATGAAAGCCGTTTACAACTCCCTGTAACACCGAATTAGAGCGCAGCTCTTTAGGAGGAGGGGAAGGCACGAGGGGGGGAGAGTCACGTGACCTCAGGGAGGGGGTCACGTGACCTGGCGGTCACGTGACCTCAAGGAGGGGGGGGGAATTTTCCGCTAAATTTAGCGGGGAAAATTTTCTGCTAGATTTGGAGGGGAAAATTTTCCGCTAAATTTAGCGGGGAAAATTTTCCACTACATTTGGCGGGGAAAATTTTTCGCTATATTTAGCGGGCAAAATTTTCCGCTAAATTTAGCGGGGAAAATTTTCCGCTAGATTTAGCGGAGAGAATTTCCCGCTAGACTTAGCATGGAAAATTTTCTGCTAGATTTAGCAGTGAAAATTTTCCGCTAGATTTAGCGGGGAAAATTTTCCACTAGATTTAGCGTGTGAAATTTTCCGCTAAGCGGGGAAAATTTTCCGCTAGAGTTGGCGGGGAAAATTTTCCGCTAGAATTTAGCGGGGAAAATTTTCCGCTAGATGTAGCGGGGAAAATTTTCCGCCAGATTTAGCGGGGAAAATTTTCCGCTAAATTTAGCGGGCAAATTTACCCATCAGGCACCGCCCGGTTACGCCGACGGCGACGCCGCTCAAGCCGGAAATGGGCGTCTAAGAGCTGCGCTCTAAAACGCGCGCGTGGTCTTGGTACAGAGCTCCCTCTCGAAAGAGCTTCGTTGGCTGCGTTGTTCGGGCACGGAGGTACACGGTCAATCTCCCTTTTCGCGGCCGTGCCTCTCGTCCTCCATCTTTCGAGAATTCGACCGATCGAGCGATAGTTTCCTATTTTGGGATTGGTGTCCCCGTCGGCGCCGGAAATGTAGAACATCGTCCTTCGGCTCCGAATACTCACTCCCCCGTTGAGAGTGCCGCAGGGGGAAGGGCAGCACGTTCCGGGAAAGCGAGGCAGCACTCACGGACGCGTCCGCTGCGCAGACTGAAAGGCCGCACGCGCGCGCGAAGGAACATTGAGAACAAGGTCGAGCTGCTGAACTACATTAAGCTCATTATGGATAACACGCACCGTCCTGGGAAAGGCAGAAACATAAAAGAAATTTGGAAAACAAGCATAGATTCCTTGGTTATTTATTTCGCGTTAGTTGGGAAAGAGTATCGACTTTTATATAATTCTGTTACATATTAAATATTGAAATGACGGCTTGCGCTTCTGCTGCGTATTAAGTGCAGAAGTCACGGAAAGACCTAACAGCTGATTTTGACCAATTTTAAAATTTTCAATTTAAAAAGTGTAATTTTGTAGTCGTGCTGTTTCATTTATCAATGAGGTGTTAATGTTGTTAAACTAAAGGTTTCAAAAATGTACATTCAGTGATTATCGCGTGACAATTTTTCAATAACTGCATGCATTGTCTATGGGGCTGTCAATGTGCTCTCCATCTTAGAAGCGCAGGCTGTGGGTTATCCCGTGTATGTTAGTATATCTCCGCAACCGTTACGATTATGGCCACAATAGATAAAAAAACACCGCGGATCGATGCAGGAAGCACAACTAGAGATCATTGGTGAGTGTTTTGCACCGCGTATAAAGGCGGAAGCAAGCACTGTGCGTCTGGGCCAGCGTTGCTTGTTTCACACTGCGCGTGCACGGAGCTCAAACAGCTGTCTTCGATTAGAGCATGGCGACGAATAGCATGCCCAGTGTAGCGCACGTAACGCAAACGCAAATGCACAGCACTTGCGTTTTCTCTCATACACAGAACCATGTTTATAAACAAACCGTAGCGCCCTTAGCGGCGCGCATGCGCGATGGTCTCTTCATGAAGCTTCGCGTCCGGCATAAACAATCCACTGGGATGTAATGTTGGAGTCGCTGTGATTCTCTATGCAATCATTCGCAATCGAATTGTTGAGTCTATCTTCCTAGCGATATCGTACAACTTTGGTGGCCTCAGCGAAATTATGGAGGCTCGTTGCACCGCAAAACGCCATGTAAAAATTGTGACGTCCTACTATTCATTTCGCGTGAAGTCCGCAGAATGAACGCTGCCTCATTCATACGACAAACTTTTGCTCGTTATTTTCAGTAGTGATGTCGCTCGGGTTGCACAAGTGTGGACGGGTACCTTCGATGTACGACGTCGATACTAAGAATTGTAAGTTTAAGCATAATTGGTCAAAGTGAAATAGAAATTGCAAGTATGTGATGGCCACGCGTAAAACAAAATCCAAAACTTTTATCCACGGTTTACACCGAGCCTACTCACACAAACAGCGTTCCTACTTAAAAGCATTTTGTGACCTGAGCTTGTGATAGCTACGTTAAGTCTAATGGTCACTGTCGGTTGAGTGAGCAGGCGGCAGTTTCATTAGTTTGAAAGAGAAGGGGACAGCTTGAACATTAAGGCAGCCGTTTTAACGCGACGACGCAGTGAACGTGGTTCGCGGGTGCTCGGACAACTTGATAGTATTTCCGCGTGCATTTTGAAACAAACGAATAAATCTTAATACATCACTTTTGTGTTAATTAAGATTAACGTTTTTTCCCTCAAAAGCAATTCTGTGCGGTGATGAATGATATTACCTTTTCACGGCACCTATCCACGTTCTCTGACAAACAAAACAGACATTAAACATGAAAACTAATATTCACGCCTTTTCCCGGTTCGTTTCCTATAGCCCCAGTCTCGATGTTTGGACGAGAGCCAGCGTTTTAGTCTGGTTGGTTCCAAACCAACCAATGAATCCACGTCCGGCATGGCGATTTCTGCCCACACCCCAAACTGGAAAATCGCCGGAAGCACCCCCACCGCGGCGTGACGCAGCAGATTTGAGTTGGTGCTTACGATATAGAAAAGTTTTCTACCAAAAACCACGATATGTGTTTCTTAAGGTGGGTTGACTTTTTGAAATTTAAACTGATATTCCGGGTTTCAAAATTTAACAACTCAAGTAGGGCGAATGTATTCGAGAGAAATATGGCTGATTAACGGTACATACAACAAACATCAAATGTCGAACAATGTTTATTCTTAGTTATTGTGTTGTGTTATATATGTACCTTTAAGAATACATGCTGAAAAGTTCGTTAATTTTACGGTAAACTATTTATATTCACCTATGGCTGGTACTAAAAGAAATTTTCGATAAAAAATTTGAGATGAGTGATTTGTTTTATATTTCTTCAAATTAAATTTCTATTTTTGAAACTTTAGATTTAGTAAATAGTTCCAAAGCAGGATATACAATAGATTTTATTTAATTCAAACTCAAGGCAAGAAAGCAACTGTGGAAGAATAATTTTGATGTTTGCTGCAGAGTTCCTCAAAAAAGGTTGCACGTGGTACAAAACAATTGTGTTTTAAAAATAATGAAAATATAAACTTCGTGCATTTATCGAATACACAGAACAATAAAAACGCACCCAAAGGCGCGTTTGAGGTCCCAAGCCCCAATAGTATATTATGTGGTTCTAAAGCAAGGAAACAGGTGTAAAAAAATATATATATACATAAATTTAAAACAAAGATGTTTTTTTTTTTTACCAAAGACAGTTAGACGTTGTTTCAAACTCTTAATGACCATAGAAAAGGTAAACGGAAGAGTGAGGTTTCACATGAGTGCAAGGTACGCGTTCCGCTGCTACTCCAGTCTTCACAAATTGAACACCAGCCATAGGTAAACCCTGCCATAGTACTCCTGTCCAAGGTGTGCGACCCTTTTTGAAACTTTTTTAGTGACGCCAAACATTTAGCGAAATAAGCACTGCTCTCTAGAGCATGTTGCAACAGCCCAGACAGCAAACAACAGGTGCTCGGTGCTTATCGGCCACAGCATGGCCCAGCACCGAGAAAACTGGTTGGAGGCCTCGCACTACCCATACATATCCGCGCAGCTGCACTCTTTTTTTTCTTTTTTCTTTTTAGCTTTTGCGTTCGAAAGAATCAACTGCGATCTAAACGCTCCCTGGCATGTTTTTTATGAAAAAATAGGTAGGCAACGGTAAACGAATCATATATTTTAAGGAAAAGCTTCGCCAGTGAAAGCGATCATACACGGCTCCCCGGTGAGTTGACGCATGTCACCGCTACACCGGGACTTTAACATTTTATTCTTGCGTGGATAACGAACGTTTGATCAGAGCTGCCAAGACTGCATGACTGAAATTGAGGCTACTGTCCGAGTTAAACTGCGTGTTCTACTACCAAGGTAATCAACGCTAGTCAGTGTTGTATTGACTTTACGATATGAAAATGTTTCAATTCCAATATTTTCCTTTAGTACATGCATTGTGAGTTCCATTTTGGTGACTTTTATTCTGAAATGATAGCAGTGGCTATAAGATGCGACCGGTTAACTGCAAAAAAAAGTTCTTCGGGGTTCGTTTTCTCGCTGGTCATTTTAAATAAGCACGAAACATATGTTTCTATTAAAACAAGAATGATATATATACATATAAGCACATGTGCAAATGTAACCAGTCGAGCATAACTTTAGCGTGCTTGGAGACTCTAGGGCAAGCTGAGTTAAACTGCCTGAGCATATTTTACATAAAAATCGAAAATCGCAAACATCATCTTTTTTTTATTTTAACAATTACACAGCTTCATTGAAGGTATTATAGTAGGGGAAGGATAAATACAAAATAAACTAGATGCCAAAAACAGCTATTGTCAATACAATTATAATTAAAAAAGGTGTCTCACCCGCACCAAATAACATGCAAATAGAAACAAAAACAAGAACCCAAAGCAGCGTAAAGCTATACACACTCGTGTACATATACCGACAAAGTGAAAGTTCCATGAAAATTTTTTATAATTTTTGAATTAATTTTTAAATTGAAACTTAAATTTTAAGTAAAATTAACAATTTGACAACGCATGAAAAATTTAGTTTTCATCTGTTGAGACTATCTTTTCATGTAGCTGATTCCAGTTAAGTAGAGTAGAAAGGAAAAAGAAGTATGTATAAATATCTATTTTATTTGTGAAAGGCATAATTTTTTGTTATGGCCCAGTCGCGAAGAGATGAAGTGAGATGGAAGTTTATATTTGGGTTTGTCAATTCCACACTGATTATACATATGCTGTGGAGGAGTTATAGGAGTAAACATGGACGAGGATTCTGTCGAGATTGCCACTTGAGCTCGCGTTTCAAGGCAGTTACACTCTGGCCACGACAGTACATGGTGTTACAAAAAAATTAAAACGCTAAAATGGTTCGCAAAAATAAAACAAACTTGACGGATCTTGCTGCAACGTGTCCCGAAAACGGCTTTAACTGGCGCTATATATCAAGTCGAAAATCCTAGTTTGGAAAAATAAGAAAATAAAAACTGATTTTCTTAACGGCGGAGCGGCAGCTGTCGCGGAGACACTGAATGGCGGCCATGTTTCTTTGCCTTATCCCGAGGTGGCGCTACAAACTACTGGACGTTAAGGTCACTCTATACACCTTTCCAAGAAACACTCGACCTCAGGGGCAGCAAACCGTTTTCGAGCCCATTCACTGGGTCTGAGGCTTGACTCTCACCGGCGTCCCTGTTACTATACCGAGTGGACTGTGATTTCGATAGGCGCAGCCTGCGTGGGCGTAGTATCAAACACTGCGGGCGGCTAAATTCTCGTCTTTTCCCGTTGTATTTTGTGTTTCATGGTGCATGTATTTTCCCGAGGTAACTGAGAAAGAAAGTATGTACCACATTTGAAAAAAAAAACAGAACGCAATAAAAAAACAATTGTTGGATACGCGCACGACAGAACGAATGCGCTTTAAATGTATAATTCTAGTTTTTTGTTTTTTTTACAATAAGTTTTGACATCGCCGCGCGATTCGCCGCATGTCAAACGACAAAACGCTCAGCTGTCGAAAATAAATTACAACAGAAGATAGCCGAAAGGCATGCGTTTTTCACGCTCACAAATAACGTGTTTACCGATGGACAGGACACGGACATGCAATTTAGCGAGTGTTAACATTCGAACAATGTAGTGTACGTACCACACGATGCAGCGTTATCCGAAAAGAATTTATTTGAGAAAGGACTCAAAGAACACCGTCACGGTCGACGACAGTCACATCTTGACGATCGGACGGAAGCCAAGCTAACTTCGTTTTGGGACACTTTTTGGGGAGAGCTTCCTTTTTTACGACAGCACCAAGTCAAAGAAACGAACGCGACTGACCCGTTTCCCACCCCAACCCGGACAACCATTTTTTGGGGATGACTGAGGATTCTACGCGGATTATCTCTGAATGTTTGTCCCAATCCAATCCAATCCGGGAGGGGGATAACAATGTTCGCAAAATCGCGTCGAGGGCCGATCGACGTCCTTCACCTCCTTCGTTTCCCCTGAATGTCGAGCAGAAAAGCTTGAATGGCAGGCACTTACCGGCCTTATTTCTCACAATGAAAAATAACACAAAAAGGGTACGCAGCACGCATAAAAAGAAATAAGTGGAAACTTTGAAGAAGGACGAGAAAACGTCCAATGCAAAACCGCAAAAACGTAGGTAGAGAACCGCACTGAGCGGGTCTTCACAGTCCGAGAGAGTGGCAGAAAATTTCTAGCTGATAGAGGGCGCGAGAGTCGCACCAGCCGCATCAGCATCAGCAACATGGCGGTGGCCTAGGAGCGTTTTTTGGAAAGGTGTATAGACCTTTCCATTTAGCGCTCTCTGGGCGGCGCCATTTTGCTCGACAGCAGCGCCCTCTCCCTACATCCGGTAAATTCAGCAGGTTCGGCGGGGTAAAACGAGGGTGAGGGCACGCGCCCGACTCCGCTAGCAGACGACAAACCAGGAGGTTTCCATTCTTCATCTTTGGGCTGTAGCGGCGGGCTGTACGGAACACCGAACTCTCGCTCGTGGCTGCCGTTGTGAAGTGGTTAGAGTTCTTAGAATAGTTGTGGCTACTCCAAAATCAGCCTAGAGCTCTCTGTTGTTCTCGTTCGGTAAATGATCAGCTAGCATATCTTTTTCCGTTACTTAAATAGCAGTTTAGTCAGCCGGCAGTACTACCCTCAACCACTGCGTATATTGTGGCAGGAGAACACGTTTTTATTTATTATTTCAGACTTCCACTCATGGTCTCTAAAGGCCTACACCAGTATGAACTTTGTAAAGTAAAAAAAGGTACAGCAACAGGATTTACTTTTCACTGGAGTGACCGGCCAATCTGACACAGTTTTCCCTATTTCTTTTTTTATTTGCACGCAGGTAACAGTGCAATTGGACCCTGTTAGTCTTTTTGTCTAGCATAGTATTACACGGTAACTGGCATATCAAAATCGGCGCATCTGCGCTTGATATTGCCAAAATGACACGATTTTAAACAGAGTTTGTACGTCAGTCGGATGCTAGGTACTTCCCAGTCGGCGGAGCAGACGACCTGCGGGTGAGAGGGTGAGGACATTTTTTTTCTCACTATTACCCTCTCTGCCATGACCCTAATGGAACGGTCTAAAGACCTTTCCAGCGGCAGTCTCGAACGAAGCGACTTACAGCGCGCGTCTCTGGTTTTGAGAGGGTACGTCAGTTTGGCCCGACTGCTCAGGGCTGTGGGTTTTCTAGTCAGTGGGCTGTGGCAGCCTGCGAAGGCACACTTCCGGACGTTGGTGGAGGCTAAATTGCCGCGTTCTATTTATTATTTTGTGTTCTATTGTGAATAGAATAGCTCGGCGTTTTTAAGAATGCATTGTACTATTTTTGGAACAAAACAAAGAAATTAGAGCTGTTTTGGTAAGTCCATGCGCGACAAAACAAATGCAAGTGGAATGTTTGTTTCATTTTATGTTCATCTTTTTACGGCACCATACACTCATTCGTGTCAATCAACAAAGGTCTTAACCGTCAAAAATATTTGACCGCACGGGGTATCCGAACTGCGTGGATATTCGCCGCCCACAACATATAATTCAACGAGTCTCATCAATCGAACAACACATATTGTACGTACCCCACGGTGCCGCGTTATCCAAGCAGAATTTGAGAAAGGTCTCATACAACACAGCATATATAATATACAGTGTCGATGACAGTCACTTCACGAATGGCGGTCGGAATCTGACGCGTTTTGGGGCACGTTTTGAACGGAGCTGCTTTTTTTGCACAACTTCAAAGCAAATGAAAAGAGGTGTCTATTCCGTCCCCACACCTCGGACCCGACCCTATCAGCTATTTTTCGCGAAACCCGGAACATAGCCGGGAAGGCTTTTGGAGATTATCTCAACGGAAATAATCCTCCAAGAACGTCGAACTGCCTGCGTCGCGGGCAGCTTGATGTTCGCTCTCATCGTTCGTTTCCTGCGAAGGCCGAGCAGGCTACGAGCCCTGGTATTCCCTGGCTCTCAGAGTGGAAGATAACACACAATAGGTAAGCATCCTAAACAGGCAAATAAAGTTGTTTCCACAACTCAGGTGGGTGACAGAAATTTCTGGCTGATAGGGGTCGCTGGGTTAGCAAAATGGCGGCGGCCAGAGAGCTCTTTTTGCAAAGGTCTAAACTGTGAAGGTAACGCCATTCATTGTTCTAAAATTCCTGCGCCGAAACCTTCTCGCATTCTACAAAATCCGTCTTCCCTCGTGAAAATCCCCCTCTCCACTAAGTCTCATTGGCCGAGCGGCCCATGGGTTTTGAGTTGCGACTTCCGTCCGGCATTCGTGCCCCCCGTCTCGCGTTTTTTGAGGCTGGCTCTACCATCGGCGCTTGCGACGCAACAAGTTCTCTGCATAGTTTACATTTGCTCTTTAGAAAAAAAAATTCTCATAACATAATGCGACAGCCAACATGACGTGTTGTTGCGCTGTGGGCTGCTCGAACAAGCAAGAAACGGGGAAAAAGCTGTTCAGGGTTTCACGTGAGGAACGAAACAAGAAGATAAGAAAGATTTGGTTGTCGCGAATCCGAAGGTAGGTTTCGTGTTCAAACCCACGTCCAGGCTGTGTGACGTAAGTTTCAGCTCCTAAAAGAGTATTGTTTACTGTATATCCTAATACTATACACTCAGTTTTATCATACGTGCGAGGTTGGTTTGAAGGCCGCTTTCACGTCGCGAGTATGCGCACTTGCATAATATGTAGAATTCGAAATCTTTTCTCTTTTGAGTATTGTCGCCTGTTCGTATTTTCTTTCTCTGTTTGTTGCCACTGCTAGCTTTCGCACGAGACAATTAACCGAAATGTACTGGTGTCTTAAAAATAAATAAAGAAGCGAATACCATATTCCGATTTTTTGCAGGCATAATCAGAAATGTGGGAGCAGAAGTGTCGGTATGCTAGCGGCGTCGAGCTAAATCAGGTGACAGAACATTGTTCGTGGGTTAGATGTCTTCCTCGTTCTGTATTCTATCAAAATGCATATAGTGCCAATAAATGACTCGTAGTTTGCATTGAATTTTTCGGCTGACTGCTTGAATGTTGGCCCTAACCCATGTGCAAAAGGGCACTGTATTGTTTACATGTATAGCCTATCTAAAGCTATGTCAATCTTAATTTCGGAGACTAGTTCCATCACTAACAAGTGAATGATGAAATACTGTCAATAAGGTTTGCGCTCACATCATTCACCAGTATACTGGAGAATCCATTTATGGAAAAACTAATGCTTAAAAATCAACATAACCACTTTGGTATGTATAATTACACAATTAATGGCAAGCTGAAGTCATCAGCCTTCAGTACCCTACTAGCACATGTTTAGAAAATGAAATCTGTATTTTGCGTTTCGTTACGGTCCGCAATAGTGGTTCCTGCAAACGTTGCAGCGCTCTGATAATTGCTGCAGGCTATTTCTGGACAACTATACTTCATTTCGCCATACCTGCGAACGAGGCAAAAGTTACGAGCGCGAGCACGCCGCCTGAAAAAGCGATGCTCGCACTGCACCAGCCTGCATGCAAGCCAGGGGGCACAGAGCGTCGCAAGCTTTCACTACGCTGGTCGCTAACGTGAAGTATGAAAAACCAGCAACAAGGCCATTCTCTGTTCACTGCGCGGGACCGCGGTTTTGAAATATTGTGCTAATTGGAATGCGCCTCGCATTCCAACATGAGGAGCGCGCACTAATTTCCTCTTATCACCTTCGCCCTGTAGTGGTCGCTATTTGTGAGTTGGTCCAGCTAGTGGCGCCCTTTTAGTGTGAAAGGGGGGCGTGCGTGTTCTTTAGAAGAAGTAAAGGAGAGTTCTTCATGAGCAACTGTCGGTGTCGGATGTCTTTTACTGAGTTCAGGGTTTGAGAGGTAGGTTCTGAATCCTACATGGTTTCAGAAGGGGTAGGATATGGCAAGCTCTGATAGCACAACCGATTCCGCACCCTAGAGGGGCATCGCTTTACGCCAGCTTGACAGCTTCAACTTTTCGAACGAGGAACTGTGGCCCTCCTGGCTATCGCAGTATGAAGACTACGCCTTTGCATCGGGTCTTTCCTCGGCACTCGAAGATGTACAGGTACGTCTGCTACTCTACTGCATGCGATCGGAAGCCCGACGCTTGCTGCAGTCTTTTTCGCTGTCCGCTGAGGCGCCATACAACGTCGTGGTACGGTGTTTCACCGAGCACTTCGTCCGCCCCGTCAACGAAGTATACTAATCGTTGCGTTTCCATCGGTGGAGGAAACCGGAGCGGAAGCGGAGGAAACCGTAGATGCGTTCTACGCGGAGCTCATGCGTCTAGTCAAGCGCTGTAACTATGGCACCCCGGAGGACGAGGAACGTCTTGTCAGGGATCGTTTTGTAGTCGGTCTTCGGGACTCTCAGCCGTCTGACCCTCTTGGACGTAACCCGAAGCTCACACTCAAGGACGCGCGGGTACAAGCGGCACAAGCCGAAGAGGCCGACAAAGAAAAGGCAACCAAGGAGGGCACGGGTAAATCTGAAACTTCAGAAGGTCAAGGTGTGAATCTTGACGCGACCAAGCTCCCAGATCGTCCCAAGCGGCATAGCACTAAGCCTAACGCCACCAATGCTGCTCATGACCAGTCGTCTCGCGTCTCTACGGGCAGGCCTGGTTCTTGTTTATTCTGCGGACGTTCATCTCATCCTCGTGAGGACTGTCCCGCACGTAAGTTGAAGTGTAACTTTTGCCGTAAGCAGGGGCACTTCGCAGAGGGCTGTCTCTCCCGCTTGAAAAAGCAAGCCAAAGTAGGCACTCTGCAGCTTTCTGTAGTCGACGCCGGAGAGCGGGCTAAGTACATTAATGTTGAACTACATTGATATTGAGCTACCGAGACACCCCGGTTTTTCTGGAGACAGCCCCGCACAACTTCTGTTCGGGCGTCACTTGAGGACACGGCTTCCTAAGGCTCAAGATGAAAGGTAGGCTCTGAATCCTACACGCCCTATCGCTCAAATGTCAGACCACGGAAGATTGATGTTATGGCTATCTGTTAAGAAGTTCAAATTTGTTGAATAAATGTTCATACTGCGAAGCATAGCATACGACCCCGAACTACTAAACGATCTGAGCAAACGCAAAACAAGCAGCGTAATCTAACGCGCACCCGAAGACGGGCTTTCGCAAAACGTGAGGCAATCACAAGACATACCCAGAGGTAAATACAGCGACGAGATTGCAAACTCAAATCCTGCAAATAACAGAACCGTGCAATCTTAAAACAAACAAGAAACACGCATTCTCGCAGCATTTCTAGCGGCAAACAGCCGAGCCGTCTCACAGAGAGGGTGCCCTAGGTGGCGCTAGCGTCGAAACGGAAGCGCGGTAGTATAGCGGAGAGGAGGAAAGGGTGAGGATTTCGCGATGGAAAGGAGGCTTGGCGGTACCTTCTCAGTATAGACCTTTTCACCCTATGCCAACTGGGCGCTGCCATCTTGGAATCACGTGATGCGGCCGCCATTAGGTTGCTTCAACTCGTCGCTCCGCTCTCCCTTCCGCGCGTTGGCGGATGCGTTGAATTCATGTTTTTCGACGCGTTTCACCGAGTCTCTTAGATTACTCCGTGAAGTGTCACTTGATACTTATACTTACCATGTAATTGCATTACATCATTATGTGCGCAACTTCTGTAGTTAATTTTGTAACGCGTTTTAACTATTTGTTACCGTCGGCGTGCGGGACACGTGTGAAAGGGCCATATAGGAACAGGAATCAGCGTTAGCACTTGCGCACATTGAATACATATATGATTTCAAGAGAGCCCGAGGGTTCAACTACCAATTATTTATGAGAACTCAGGTTTGCATACTAAAAAGGGCGGAACATTCGCAATAGGATGCCCAATGTAATTATATATATGATTGAGCGTTTACTGTCTCATGGAAGGAAACAAAAATACTCAGCCTAATTAGCCATGTTTTTTTTCAAAAAGCACGTTGTTTTGTAGTTACAACAGATCGAAAACAGTTTTTTTATTACATCAGGAAACCTGCGGACGAGATACGGGAACAAACGTTTAGTTTGAATTATTTTTTATGCTAGGAATAATGGTACGTCAACGTTAGGTAACTTGTTTGTTCGCTATATCACACCTATATCTGTTTGACGTTCTTAATAGCGTGTGCGATATAAGCATTCACTTGATCAGGTTATTGATGAATTCTACGAAATTGTATATCGTGCTTGTTTCCATGTCCAGAGTCTTTCAGTTGCTTAAGTCATTTTTTTAAGATAACCATGCAGTTTCAATTATTTCATTCTCACACAAAAATTGGGACTCCCCGCGTAACAAGCTGTCACAGACAGCTTGATAGTGCTTGGGATTCACAATATTTGACGCCGAAAAGAATTCTTCTGCATGAAAATTACCCGAGTGCAGCCGGTTGTCGACGGATAATAGGGATTTACTTTCAGTAGCTGGCGACGCCAAAATGTGCAAAGCTCATCGTTTCAAATCTTTAAACAGCTTTCTACACAGTTCCATTAAGTGGCGCCTGGCGTTCGACTTTAGCCAAACTTATCTGAGATCACTACTTTTGCACTCTTCAATTTCATTTGGCAAATTTTACGGAAGATGAATATCACACTTTATTTGAAATCTGACATTCACTTATCTCACCAATCTCATACCTTGAGAACGTCGTAAGCAAATGCCCATATAACAAAGAGTTAATTTCACAAGGTCAATATTTTAAATGCTATTAATGGGTACTTTAGTTAAATAAAGTTTCTTGTCAGCCTAGGTTGGCCTATCAAAATATTTCTCGAGAAATTTATGTATTCAACTAAGACAGGCCGAGACAATATCCCTTCTTTTTTATATTGCCTACGTGATTATATGAAAATTTTCCAGTCATTATAGGAGGCTTTTCCATTCTCGAAGCTAGAAAAAGTTGGTGTACGAAAACCAAACATCGAGCTGCAAACTTGTCAGTTCATCTGTTCTTGGTGATTCAGCAGATTGTGAATTATGTTGTCAACCTGCTTTTTCACTAAGCACTTATATAATATAGTCTGTTGCAATATAAGGTTAGCAGTACCGGATCTGACTTGAGCGCGAGCTATCTAAATTTCCGTACCGCTCGGTGCACCTGCAGCCAAAGCACGGCAGCAGGCAACGAGCGTACGCTGCAGGCAGAGCTTGTCCTGCTCTTTATTTATTTTTGTTTTCTTAAAATTAGTGTCCGCGGGTACGGATGTGGACTATGGTAATCCTCCCTGTGCATCAGCGCAGTTGTTTCAGCACCGAACCTGGCCGAAATTAACGATGGACGTGATCAGACACATATGGAGTTCGTAAAAACGATGGCAATTTAGGCTCGAAACCCCTTCGTAGTTCGCAAAGTGGCTCAGTACTATTGTTTCATTCGCCGTGTGCTACAAGAAAGAAATTTATATAGCAAAAATAAGCGAAAACGGCATGAAACAGAAACACATTCGCCTGCGCGTTGAAACCGAAGCCGACCAAATTGAAGCAACCTAATGGCGGCGAGTGCGCCAGCGCCCTCTACCCGCCGGTCAGGCACCTGCTGAAATGAAAAGGTCTATAGAGTGACCATACTGGACCTGAAGCCTTTAGGCGCCGAGCTAAAACGCGCGCTTTTATCGGAGTTTTTGGTTCCGCGCATTATTTGCCAATATAAAGTCGTTTGGGCTTCCAGTTAAGTTTCACAACGCAGATAGTGTCACGCCATAAATATGAATGAATAAAACCGCAAAATGCTGCTCCAGAAATGAGGTACCTTCGGGTGCGACGATTCTTGTTTCGTGCATCGTCAACATTCGCTGGTCGACGTTCGCGCTTTCGCGTCAGTGCGTTAGCTTCATATCTTATCGCTGTTTCTTTTTTATATTTTGTTCAATGGCTCACAATGCGACAACTGAGCGCCAAAAATAGGTTCGAGGTGGTTCTTGTTTACACAACAACAGGAAGATTCTAGGAAGTGCGAACGAAGTGCCGAGCGGTCTTCAGCAAAGACCAACCTCTCGGCCCACTATCATTAAGTGCGTGATGATGTTTGCTCCAGAAATAAACATGTAAAACAAACCCCAGAACCGTGCAAAAACGTAGCCGAAACGAAGACAGCAGCAAGCAGTCTTCGACGCTTTCAAAGCGGAGCTCCACGTCTCGATCAGGCGTGTTGCTCGTCAGCTCGCCGTAACCCGGGGCTTCGTGTGGCGGGTGCTTCGCCGGCGAATGTACCCGTTCAAAGCGAAGCTCGTGCACGAACTGAACCCGGAGAAATACGCACGGGGAGTGCAGTTTTGTGAGGACGAGCTAGTGCCTGATTTAGGCCAACCCCAGCCAACTGCAGTACCTCTTGTTCACGGACGAGTCAGTTTTCGCTCTCGACGGCCGCGTTAACAAGCAGAACTGCCGTTTGTGGTATGGCACGAACCCGCACTGGTTGACCAAACATGCCGTTTAGTCGCCAAAAGTCGTCGTGTGGTGTGGCATATGACGAGAGGGTGTCGTCGGCCCATTCTTTTTCGACTCGGCGATGACAGGTGACTCGTACATCAAGATGCTGGAGGAAGAGATTTTACCATAGCTCGACTCTACACATATCCAGCGTGCAGTCTGCATATTCCCACAGGATGTGGCCCCTCCCTAGTATGCACTATGCATCTGAGAGCCTGGCGCAATCGTAAGTTTCCCCGGAGATGAATGGGCCACGGCTCTCCGAGCATGGCTTTGCCTCCTAGGTCCCCAGGCCTCACCCCTTGTGATTTTTTGTGTCGGGATACGCGAAGTCCCAAGTATACGCCCGTCGATTGAGGACCATCCTGTAGCTGAAATACCATATCATCGACGCGTTCCCGTCTTGAAGACCGCCTCCCGCGTTTTTTCACTGATGGTCTCCATCAGTGAAAAAACGCGGGAGGCGGTCTTCAAGGACTACGAGACCTGGCTGGGAAGATGTATAAAGTTCGCAGCGAGCACGTCGACCTGGAAGTCTAAAAGTTTTTCTTTTCTTCCGACTGTATGTGTGTGAATGAGGCATTTGACCGCAACTGCGAAGGCTGTAGTTCAGATTTCACCGGCTTTTCTCAAAGCCACCAAATCGCTGCTTTTTCGGGCGCACTAATGTTTGTTTCTCGTGACTCATTCAAACGTCAAACTGCGAAAGTAGACGATCTTCGAAAAAAAAAAGAGTCGCAGAAGAAGGTAAGTCAATTCTAAAGCAGCATTGAACGTTTTTTTTTTCTTATACATTTCTGGAGTGACACTTTTTGCATTGTGAATCTTAACTGAAAACCCAAAGAACATCATTTCGGCAAATATCACGATGTACCAAAACTCGAATAAAAGCGCGCTTTTTCGCTCGGCGCCTAGGGGCTTTCTGTCCAGTAATCTACAGCGCCATCTCTGAATAAGGCAAAGAAACATGGCCGTCGTTCGGTGTCTCCTCGACAGCTGCCGCTCCGCCGTTAAACAAATCAATATTGATTTCTTTTTTTCTTTTCTTTTTTTTGCACGCAGCGTTTCGATTTGAATTTATAAAACAACAATGTGACGAGCCATTTTAGCTTGTAAATTTTCTTTTGTGACACCCTATTACAATAAGGACAAATCTGGCAGCTGTTTTGTATTAGTTTAATATTTTTTATCGGATGCTGCTTGTGCGTTTTCTAAACTTTTGAAGCATGCCCTAGAAGAGGACGAAACAATTTTAAAATTACGTTTGATGGATCCTACCGTTTGATTAGCTTTAGCAGTCATATACTCCATTTGAAAGTGCCTTTGCATATGATCAAAGGTAGACACCAAAATATTTTACTTTTAGTAACCTTTTGATGGGAATGTCGTTAATCTGGTGCACGTTGGTGATAAGGTTTAGCTGTTTAGTTACATGAACCAAGTGGCATTTGCTAACGTTTAAATTCATCCCTCAATTGCAGCACCAGTTTGCTATGCGGTCGAGGGCGGCCTGCAAAATGATACAGTCGTTTAAGGCACTTTCGGCTGCCACTTTATGCACTCGTCTAACACACTTTATGCACTCGTCAATATTCAGACGTATACTACAAAAAATGTCTACAACAATATTTTCGATAAATATTAAAAATAAAAACGGCCCCTATACACAGCCTTGCGGTACGTAAGAGGTGAAATATGTAAAATTATATGAGCTGCCATTAATTAACTGCTTTTGAGCGTTGTTAACGGGAACCCCGAGAAAAGAAAAGTAAAGACCAAACGTAGTTAATAATTCAAGATACACATATAATACATATATATATATATATATATATAATCCTTCAGTATAATATATACTATATCTATGATAGTAGTAACTATCCATCCATTATTGTATCATATATATATATATATATATATATATATATATATATACACAAAGTGTTTCTTATGCTTAACAGATTTTTTTTTAAACCATGAAAGCTTGATAAATGCGGTCTACTCAGGTAAGTTATAAGGCCAGGGGACATAATATAAGAGGCTAATCGTAACGATGAGTCGGCTAATTAGTTAAAATTCGTTTATGAACTTTTGAAGCGTAGTAGTGCACTAAATTTAAAACTCGTGGAGCAGGTACAAGGCTAGCGGTTGCGGTAAGGCGCCCGCGCGATTTTTCTGTCTTTTATTTAGCCCCAGCATTGCGCCTGCTGCACGAGCGGTAACTTTAGTGCACTACTACGCTTCTCACGCGCTCAAAGACTTTCTGAAAATTACTGATTTACAGGTTTTCGATGACGCTGAGCAAGTTTCTAATAGGAACTGTGGGTCTATTTTCATTAATTAAAAAGTTAATTAACAGTTTTAGCTAATTATCCGACTGATCGTTATGATTAGCCCCTACACTGTCCTCTTGGCCGTATAACTCACCTGCGCAGACCGCATTAACCTGGCATTTATGGTTTGTTTTAAAAGTTCTGTTAAGCCCTAAAAAAACACCCTGCATGTATATATATATATATATATATATATATATATATATATATATATATATAATCTATTTTATGAAATACCAAGCTCACTGGACTGCCATGTGCCTTTAATCTTGCGTTCTTTGAATAAAAAAAAATGATCGACGGTTTTGTTTTGTGGTTTGTTTGTGAGGAAAATTCGCAAACGGTAGGTGTCCAGGTGCTTGCGGCAAAGAAAACATCGGGAGTCACGCCGTTCACACGCGCACTTTGCCATGATTATATGCGAGAACGTGGCAGCGAACTGAGCAGCAAAGAGACCGATCAAACCCTCCCCCCCAAAAAAAAAAAAAATATATATATAT